>JANIJG010020528.1:22938-66192 GCA_024611175.1 Megaceryle torquata
TGGTGAGAGCCTGGCCCAGGTTGCCCAGAGAGGTGGTCGCTGCCCCATCCCTGGCACCATTGCAGGTGAGGTTGGCCGGGGCTCTGAGCAGCCTGCTCTAGTTGCAGATGTCCCCGCTCCCTACAGGGGAGTTGGACTAGATGAGCTTTGAAGGTCCCTTCCAACCCAAACCAGACTGTGGTTCTTTATGACTCTGACAGTGGTCAAACAGCAGCCAATACAGGATCCGGTTTGCAAAGGGAGCTGCACCTTCATGGTCAGAAGTCGTATGTCCTTTACAAACTACCTTTACCCCAACTGTCTTAACATAAAACCTCTAATCTCTTTAATATAAGATGCTTTTTTAAAATACTATGTTTTAGTGAAAATATCCTGAGAATTTTGGACCCGGCAGCTTGTCCCTGCTCCGCTGTACTATTCCAAGCTCACTGCATCCTTTAAAAGCCGAGTCCGGGCTTGAGTTACTTTGGCCATGAGCAAGTTGTAAGAAATCCCACGTTCCTCCTCGGCACTCTCTGTGTCTCCTCTCGATTACAAGCTTCCAAGTGGATAAATAACTCTGACTTGGATTTTTTTGTAGTACTCAGAATTTTTTCTTTTTCTTATCAGTGTTTTGTGATGTTAGGGATTTGCCCCTGAAAGTTGCTGTTTAGGTGCAGGCTTTGAAAGGTGGAAGATAAAACTGTAACTGCGCTTTTGATTTAGTTGGGCTGGGGGCCAGTGACAAAAATCATTAAGTAAGTGTCAAGCTGTTAACAGCATAGAGCATTTGATGTCGTGTGCAGTTGCCTTCTAAGCTAGCTTGCTTTGGTTTTCTCCTCCAAATTTGACAGCTAAAAATATTTGCCTTTCAAATCATGATACCAGTCTGCCCTGTGTCAGTCTTCAGGAATTCACAGCTTGGTGGGAAATCTAGTGGTTCACGGGGATCTTGGGCTGAGTGCTGGCCCAGAGAGCTCCCCTTCTCCCCAAAGCTACAGATGGAGAGAGATGATGAGATTTACCCAAACTCCTTTCCCCTGTCCCAGCAGATGCCTCCCAAATTCGTGTTCAGATGTCATGGGCTGTATGAAGACAACCCGTCTGAATCTGCTTTTGAAGCTCAGTGCTGTCAATGCTAAATTGTGTTTCATTATAATGAGACAGTTATTTTTCTGAAGCTTTAATCAGAAAAACTGTTTTGCAAGAGGAAAAGACTCGTTGAAACTTCATGTTGTATTTATCTATGACAAGTTGAAATTATTTAGAAGTCCCCAAAGGAGTGTGGGGATATCCCAGCTTAGAAGGTGGCACACCTGGTCTCTTCAGTCTTTGCCAGTTTTTGTTTTCATCTTTCACTTACACAATGGCTTCTCTTATGTGGATGCAAACTGATGCCCTGCTTTCGTTGTATAGATGTGTATATATTCTATATCATTTAATAATATTCATTTTATCTTTTCTATATTAAAAATTGTGTAATATAGACCAAATTGTGGTTACCTTGACTTGCAAAAACTTGAGTGGACATCCCTGAGGAAATGATTTCATGGGCCAGAAGAACGGGACATTTTAATCCTGTATTTCCATTAAACTTTTATGTTCTCTCCAGGCAATTCAAAAACATTTTCAAGCTCTGTTTGTGGTTAGGCCTGTACGGCTTTAAAAATTGTTTTGGCTTTGTAAGCGCTCTCATTTTGATCATCATAATTTGTTCTTCTGTCCACAATTTCTTTCTTCCAGCTTCAAACACTGATTCAAGAAACAGACCCGGGCGCAGATTACCGCATCGACCGGGCGCTGAACGAGGCCTGCGAGTCGGTGATCCAGACGGCCTGCAAGCACATACGCTCGGGGGACCCCATGTAGGTGCCTCTTGGGTACTGCCGGGCTTTGTTTCTCTTGGGCATCCATCAAGGTTGTGTGGCTGACTGGTAGAGATACTAAAACCCATCTGGAAATTACAGGCTCCAAAACTAACAGTTCATACAGGACGTGGGAACTGAGCTTTGTCTTCGTTCTTGCTGTATTAGCAGGCTGGTATTTTTATAATAGGGCTGGTCTAGCACTGGTGGAGGATGTCGCTATCTCAGAAGCTTAGATTAAATTTGTAATAGTTGATGTGCTTGTTTCTCTTACTGTGGAAGTCTTTTGCAATATCACAAAGAAAAGTAACAAGCCTTGAAAAGCCAGTTCAGCAAACACGTACTGCAGAGAGAAACATCTCCTTCAGGTCTAATAAAAGTGGTCTCCTGAGCCTGATATTTTTTTATTTTTATTTTTTATTAAATATCCCTATAATTTTGTTATCAGACCTCCTGTGATGATTAAAACAATGGCATTTAAGAGGGCACAAATGTGATATACAATTGTTTTTTTGATGCAGTCTTTTTGAAGCATCTTCATTCTGTTTGAACATCTTACCAGTCTTCTTCTCAGTGAACCACAGATTTGGCAACACCAGCTGTTACAAGGAAGCTCAGCAGGATTGTAAGTGTCCATTGCTTAACTTTTTTTCCTTTTCTTATATTTACAGGATTCTGTCTTGCCTGATGGAGCACTTGTATACTGAGAAGATGGTAGAGGACTGTGAGCATAGGCTTCTGGAGCTCCAATATTTTATATCTCGTGATTGGAAGTGAGTGCTGTAAAACAAGATTTATCTGCACCTGGTGCTTGTATTTAATGTTTGGATGCATTAGCAGGTCCTTGTAAAACAGTACAGCATATGCTTGTTCAAACGAGGCCTTATAAGCATGCCAGGCCTGCAAGGCATTAATGCCTGTCTAGAACAGTAGAAGCAAATGCTGCTTAGAAAAAGTGTGGTGCCCACTTAAATCAGGTAGTCACTTAGAAATGATACAACTCCAAAAAGTATCTCCCAAGTTTGAGCTCTGAAGTTCAATGTGTCTTGAATTAAAAGAATTCTCTGGCCATACTGAAGTTGAATGTCACTTTCTGTGCAGGTGGCAGCTGGTTTTACCTCCTCTGAGTGCTACAGTATGGGAGTTAATAAAACCAAGCTGCTAAGTATAACAAAGAGCCACTGTGTGGGAGGCTCCCTGCTCCCTTTTCTGCCTTTTTTCTTTCTTTTTTTTTTTTTCCTTCTCCTCCAAATTCTCTAGGTGTGGTTACAGCCTGTAGAGCAGCTCTAATTCCCTTTGGAGCACTGCTTCATCCAAAGATGGCAGTGCTTTGGCTTAAATATGTACAGAACCCCTGTGTCTGTGTGAGTTAAGACGAGAGTATAAATTTGATAAACATGACCAGTGAGGGAAGAATAAGCAGCTGGCATTGCCAGCAATTGAGCGCTGACGTGCTCTGTGAACTTGGTGCTGCTTTGAAAATAACTCTGGCTTTGTGGCTGTTTGTTTAGTCATTGCAATAACTGCCTCCATATGTGGACAAGAATACTTTTTTCTTTCCCTCCTCTTTCCCTTCATTGCTGGTTCTCCTGCCTGTGCCATGTTTCCCACAGGTAATTCATTGCTTGAGCCAAACTGAGGTGGTTGGAAGAAGGAAGACCAAGTATTTGCATTTTGCTGAGAGTAACAGATAGTTGTAATTCACACTGTAGGCTGGGAAGCAGTAGCTTGTATTTCTTACTTAACCACTGCTTCTGAGGACTGGCTTGTAAAAACTCTTATATTGATTGTATACCTGGCACAGAGTAAAAAAATAGTTTTCTCACTGCTTTTATCTGTATAATCATGTCTGCTGATGTCACTTGATGCTTGCCTTCTAAAGTGTTGTAGAAATCTAAAGTTTCCATTTTGGAAAGCTGGCAATATTTCACTTAAGCTTTAATGTCATTAGACATCATCTTAAGCTTAGACATCATCTTAATATGCACTTGGAGTTTTCTTCTATGCAAAAGCAAGGGATGCTGAGTCTTCAGTAAGCTCAAACCCAGAGCAGACAATAATTAATCGAACTCAGAGTTACACAAATCTAATATCAAAATGGCATCACTACGAAGTACACGTAAGTCATTCATTACACAAGAGAAACAAGGTATGTAGATGCCTTTCTGCT
Source organism: Megaceryle torquata (assembly GCA_024611175.1). Taxonomy (NCBI): domain Eukaryota; kingdom Metazoa; phylum Chordata; class Aves; order Coraciiformes; family Cerylidae; genus Megaceryle; species Megaceryle torquata. The sequence continues at coordinate 26,953 of JANIJG010020528.1, forward strand.
ATTTCAGGACATCAAACTGATGATTTCTTTCCCCACATGTCAGCATTTGGCTGGTATCCTGCAGAAGAGACAGGGAGGAGCTTTGAGAAGTGTTGACGATTTAATCTGTAATTAAAGATCTTGGTGTATTTTTGCAAGATTAGGGAGTTGATTCCAACTTGAGCCACAAGCATTTTGCCACCTGTTGGTTCAGCTGGTCAGATACTGCTGCTGAATGATGGGGTGGTGTAGGAAACTTGAACTTTTCCCTCAAAAGCATTTTAGCACATGAAAACTGTTAATGGTTTGAATAAAGTGGCAGTGATAACTCTTCTGTTTGCAGATTGGATACGGTCCTTTACCGCAAGTGTCAGGGAGATGCCTCCCGCCTCTGCCATACCCATGGCTGGAATGAGACCAGTGAGCTGATGCCTCCAGGGGCTGTTTTCTCCTGCCTGTACAGGCACGCTTACCGCACAGAGGAGCAGGGAAGGAGGGTAAGCGCTCCACTGCAGCTTTTGGAAGTTGAAAGCACTGTGTTAAACCATTAAGAAAGTTACTTAGAAGGTATGTAGGTGGTACTCGCACTGCCTTGGATGCTCATCTCCTCTTCAGGTGTGTCTTGAAGGTCTGTGGTGTTCTGGTGAGGCAAAATAGCCACATCAAGACGTGACGAGGGGAGCCAACAACAACATATGCATGTCTGTTTGGACACAGTGCAAGTCCTCTCCCGTGTCTTTCCAGGGAGGAATGTAGCTTCTTGTAGATAGCTAGCATAGCTGTGAAATTAGTTTTATGCAGAAAGGAGTTCCAAGCCCAGCTTTCCTAGGCTGTTTCTAATTAAATTTTGATTTGAGTACAACTTCAGAGTATACTCCATTAAATCCTTCCTATTAATGTAAAACACCTTTGCCATTCTTCGGAGCATAGTGCGCTGGTAAATGTGCTTATGCTGTCTTTGAAGAAGATGGTAGGGCTGTGACTTGCTGCCCTGCAGGCTGGATATCCACCGTAATCACATTTGTTTGGTTCCGAGCTACTCTTTTCAAGTTTGCTGCCCTCTCCTGCCTTTATCAAGGCACTCCCTTGAAAGCAGCTGGGTACTCAGTTCCGTTTCTTTTGGAGCTGTAGTGTACACAGCCCTTAGGAGTTGGTGGCTTTACACAATGGCCTGACTTAAAAATTAATTTCTACAGCTTGATTTAAAAGGTCTTTTGTGGCAGAGGTCAAGTATTGATTGAAAGCTGCTCTCTTTTTGGAATAATTCCTTTTTAATTCAGTTTCTTAGTCTGCTGAGTTGAGACTTTTTAATTCCATTTTATATTAGTGCTGACTAAAGAAATCAATAGCCACCCTTCAGATAATCTATTGGAGAGAGAATAGGCTTTTAACTGTATTTTTCTTGTGCAAAGTAGGCTGAGGAAGCAGCTGCCATTTTGAAACTTAGCCTTGGAAAGCAAAGTCATTAGAGGCTAGATCTGTTTGATTTGTTGTTTGTGGTTTTTTTTTTTCTTTCCCCAGCACTGTCTACAAAATGCTGGGTAACTTCCAGTGGTTTGGTTTTTCAAATGTATGACGTTTTAAGCTATGACTGGTGCATGACAAACACCATAGCAGTAACCCTTGATTTTCCACTATTTATTTCTTCCTCATCCTGGCAAATGATGGCTCTGGTTTGCTGCAGTGGGCATCACAAAGAAGTTACAGCTGGACTATATTGTTTCACTCTGGTCTTCCCTTTTGGTGTTGAGGGCATAAACTATTTTGAGTTTCTTCTGCAGCAGCAGGCTGTAACATTGCATGAAGGAGGCAGGGCAGCAGACAAGCTAGGGACCTGCTTTGACATCTCATTTCAAAACTAAAGTGAAGGTTTAAGAGTATAAAATTTATTGCAGCAGAATGAAAGGAACCTCCAAACTCTTTTTGAGCGTGGAACACTCGTAGTGGCCCAGCAGGTGCATGCCGAGCCATTGCAGGATGCCTACTGTGCATTCTGGGATTGCTGGTGGCATTCATGGTCACTCTCAGCATCTTGTTTGCACTGGATGGATTTAGAGAATGCATATACTAAGCTGCTCTGAGTGACCCTGCTGGAGCGCAGGGGGGTTTGGGTGAGATGATCTCCAGACGTCCCTTCCAACCCCCACTGTGCTGTGATTCTGTAAATGCGGTTTGCAGCTATCACGAGAGTGCAGAGCAGAGGTCCAGAGGATCCTCCATCAGCGTGCCATGGATGTGAAGCTGGACCCAGCCCTCCAGGACAAGTGCATGATTGACTTGGGGAAGTGGTGCAGTGAGAAAACTGAGACGGGGCAGGTACTGTGTGCAAAGCTGGAGGGGAGGCAGGGGGGAGAAGGGGATAAAGGGACAAGTTATCGTTGGCTGTGTCTCTGTAGCTGGGAATATATTAAAATGAGTGTAGTTTGGAACATAATTGTACTAGACTGAGACAGCATCTATAGGAAGGAGCTTTGTACCTACTGCCTGTCTTCAGTAAATTCAAATGCATGGCCCAAGGAGAAGCAGGTAATTACCAAGAAAGACTTGAATGAAGCAGCCCCACCCTGCCTCTTTTGTCATATTCTATTACAAGCTTGACATTTCCCATCTAAACTTTATCCCATTTCCATTTGGCAAATAGCGACATTCTTCCTGTGTTTATACAGAACTTAACTAACATCTGCTGCTACTTAGCAAAGGTTCAACAAATAGTTTCATGTTGAATGGCCGGGCCCTGGCAGAGCTGTTGGAAAGGAGCTGTTCCCCAGCAGATGCAGCAGAGCGTACACCATTGCCTTTTTGAAGTGCCCATCTTAGGTTTTAGCTTGGGTAATCAACCTATGGTTAAGGTTATGTGATGTTAAATGTGGTATTCCAGAAGTGAAAGCACAATATGGAGCTTCTGAGAACAAGCAGTAACATCCTAGACCAACATTCTCCATCACCACTATGCGTTATCTGCTCTGAGACTGCCAGTAGAGGAGTAGGATTGTGAAATTTAGGACTGAGGAAAGGGGTAATGCTACATTTGTTAGAGTATTTCAAGCCCAAGCTTTCAGACTGGCATCTTGGATCACACACTAAAATGTCTTAATTCTTGTAGGAGCTGGAATGCCTTCAGGACCATCTTGATGACTTGGTGTCTGATTGCAGAGACATAGTGGGAAACCTCACTGAGCTGGAGTCTGAGGTGCGTGGTTTTCAGCCCTGGGATCAAGGGAATAGTTGAGCATGTCATTGTGACGGTGATGGGAAAAAGTGTGGTGAGAGTAGCTGCAGAAATGCAGCTCCCTGAGATCAAGCAGAGACCATCCATTCTACCCTGTACAATGTAAGTGTTCATGTGGGGTTCTTGAAAAGAATGGAAAAACAGTTCAGGATTTTAGGCTGGTGATGATGCTTCTCCTGCTTAAAAACAGTTATGCTACTGAAGCTACTGATTTCTTGCACAGCTAACCCAATTACTTTTAGTACAAGTCAAGATAAGACGTGGGACTTCATTTTCTGGGCTTGCTTGCAAGTATTTTGGAGTACCATATTGCAACTTCCCTTCTCCTGCCCCCCAAATTTTGCAAGAAGTAACTGCCAAGTGCATCACTGGAGGTTTTCAGTGAGGTCAGCAGCTTTACTTATCTTATAAAGTTGCATATTTGACTCTTCTTCCCCCCCCCACTGTTCCCTGTATCTCTTAAAATGTATATTGTGCCCTGGGGAAACTTTCTTCTGGTGACTACAAAATGGTTTGCTCAGAATTGTCATTAATCTTTAACTCCTGCCTAGGTGTAAGGTGAGTTTTAGTGCTGTAGCATCCAGCTGGGAGGAGAAGGGCTGAATTATCCACACAGTGAGTCTCTGTGGAGAACTGGCTCTTCCCTTAAGCTGCAAGGCTTGTTGTGCATTTGCCATGTTGGTGGCAAGAGCAAATGTTGGGATTTCCATAACTGAAGGGCAGTGCTGTCTGAATTGCATCTTTCAAAGCCCTGTAACTGGTTTGAGTGTAAATTGCTATCACAGGGGTTTTCAGAGTTTTTTTTCTCTTGTTCATTTGCTGTGAAAATATTTCCTGTTTTCTGCAGGACATTCAAATTGAAGCCTTGCTGATGAGAGCGTGCGAGCCCATTATCCAGACGTTCTGTCATGTGAGTACTTCATAATGGTGTGAATATCTTGGGGGGGTGGGGGAACACACTGTGGGAAAGGTTAGAAGGTTTTAGTTCTTGGTGTACTTGCTACACTTCAAAAGTAAAGTCAGAGGCAAGACTTTTCTAAGTCTTTAATAAAAAAAAAATCTTAAGCCAAAAATTCCAAGCTCTTTCTAGTACTACTTCTGTTCTCAGAGTCCTAGAACAAAACCTTTAAAGATGAAAATTGCCCTGTAATTGGTTAAATTAGTTAAAACCTCAATTTTTCCTTCCCCTTTGCCCACAAGCAGTGTGTCTGGCCACTCCATTATGTGCAGCTGCTCAGCATTGCTGAAATAGCTTCTTGCATTGCTCTAGGTTTGAGTACTTACACAGCAGTGAAGGCATCTAACTGTAGTACTTCATGTAAGCATTGAGTCTCTGCAGTGTGTTCTCCTGAGACTGAAGTGTGCCTGAGATGATCCTTTTCTGGATTATATTTACAAATACTTCTGTTGTACAACCCTCGGGTGGTCAGTTAATGCTGAGTGTAAGATCACAGTAGAGTGGGACTGTAAATTCCACTACTTCCTGGTCACAGTGGGCTAAAGGAAAATAAAAATCATAACTTGTTAGAGTAGCGCATTTTTAGCCTTTTCATCTCTTCTTCAGGAGGTTGCAGATAATCAGATTGATTCTGGGGACCTGATGGAGTGTCTGATACAGAACAAACACCAGAAGGAAATGAATGAAAAATGTGCAATTGGAGTTACCCATTTCCAGCTGGTAAGCAGTACTTTTCTCCTCTGTCAGTGGAAGCCTCTTCTGTTCAGTGTTGACAGGAATTAGCTAATTATGAAATCCCTTCTCCTTCAAGACTGATTTCCCCCTGTATTTAAAGTGCTCTTGTGAATTAAGACAGTTGTGCTTGCATGTCTGGTCAGAAAGGGTCTCTTCTGGAGAAGATTTATATTCAGGACCTCCTTCCTTCCTGGAGTATGGTCAATAGTGTCCCAGCTTCTTCAGCAGCACAGCCATCCCCTTTGCTGCTGCATTATCAACTTGTGGACAAAAACATTTGCTGGTTGTATGATTCAAAAAGTGTTCTTTTGGCACTTGGTTTTTCCTCCAGGTGATCAAATTGTTCTTTTTGTTTTGTTTTCGTTTTTCCCTCTTGCAGGTTCAAATGAAAGATTTTAGGTTCTCGTACAAGTTCAAAATGGCTTGCAAGGAGGATGTGCTGAAACTTTGCCCCAACATCAAAAAAAAGTATGTAGAGCCTGGTCAAACAGCAATCTGATCATATAAACGTGTAATAAAGTTGCAGGATATCTCACACTAGGACAGAAAATGCTGGACTCCCTTGGAAGGCAAATTGGTTTGTGTGTTTTCCCTCAGTGACTGCATTGCCTGCCTCTTTAAAATGATTTCTGCTTTACTCTTGTGTACAAGCCTGTCCTCATTATTTTTCTTTCTCTGAAAATAACTAATTATAATAATTAGTGGACTGAATGTCCCAGGATGTTTTTATATCCTTGCTAGATTCATTGTCTCTTAGATGCAGGCTACTGTTGTTCCAGTTGCTGATCTGGGAAGGGGAAAATATCCCACTTGTTTTAGCTGGTGTATTCTTTTCAATATAAGGAGGTTTTTAATGGCCTGCTGCAATGATGTAAGGCTAAATTGCACACAAGGTCAATCCTGTTTGGGGATAGCAAGACTATTTGCATTTTATGATATAAATGCCCTTCCTATAATGCAAGAGGATTGCTCTCAATGTCATGTAGGTGTTCACCTTCATCTCTTTCTGAAATTACATGAAGTTTTTTCCTCAAGTGCTCAGATGGTCTGAAAGCAGAGGTCTTGCTGGGCAGGGGTATGGTGGGATTTTGAGTATTGTCCTGTCTGCTCATTTAGACTCTGCTTAGATAGCATCAGATTTAGGTTTTAATTGTGATCAAGTTCCTCTACATAAAGGTGTACCAGGCTAGAAGTAAGCACAGATGCAGGACTTTCTGTTGTGTTTGGGTTCTGGGGATCAGTGTCTCTGCTCTGGTGATCCAACACCAATCCTGGCTGGTCTGAGTGAAGGGTATGTGAGTAAAAAGCTGTTTTCTTTTCTGCAGGGTTGATGTAGTGATCTGTCTGAGCACAACTGTGCGCAATGATACTTTGCAGGATGCCAAGGAGCACAGGGTCTCTCTGAAGTGCCGCAAACAGCTGCGTGTTGAGGAGCTAGAGATGGTAAATATGCATGGAACTCTTGATCTGCCCGCTCTTCTAGTGAGGCCCTTTAATTAAAGCTTCCTTCTTTGTCCACCCTGGATACAAAAAAGAAGCTCATTTTTAAGATATATCCAACTTATTTTTTCCGCTCTTTTTGCAACATGAGGCTCAATTGCCCTTCGGGGTGAAAGTCATGATTATCTACTTTAATGCCTTAAATACAGTCTCGTGAAGGCCAAGGCAAGCTAAATGGTGGTTGGACTTTCAGATAGAAGTGATTATGCTGAGTGTTAGAAAGCAACGTGCTACACATGCTGATGTCCTTAAAGTCCTCTTGGAGAGAATAAAAGCTTCATTTTACAGGCTGAGGAAACAAGCGCGGATGAAGCAACTCAACTCCAGCTGCTCTGAGTTGCTCAGTGGATAAATAGGAGTAGTGTTTGTTGTGATAGGCAAGGCTGCCTCTCAGCTTCCTGCTGCAGCACTTGCAGCAATAAACTCTTAAGGTCTTTGTCCAGTTGATATCGTTTGAGTGTTAAAGCTTCACCTGAAGTAGGCCCGTATGAGAAGAGGCAGCACTTTTGCTCTGTGTGGAAGAATTGGAATGCTCAACATCAATAAAAGCAGGAAACTTCTTTCGCATCCTCCAGATCATCCAGTAGATGGGTGGCTATTTATGTGAAAACCGAAAAAGACATTGAAAGATTTTAGTTCTCTTCACTGTTTGTGTTGATGCCCTTTTAGGAGGAGCAGTGGAAACAACTTGGCAGCTCTCAGATTTCATTTAAATCCTTTCCTCGGTGTAAAAAGCCAACTGATCCGCTGCATGGATTTGCAAAATTCATGTCCTACTAATGCCACTTCTCACATCCGAGACCCTTAAACAAACCGATCTGCCTGTTAGAGTTGCTTGCTTAGCAAAGTACAGTAGTCTTCAGAGTCCTACTTAAAAGTTCATATTGTAATTTTTCCTGTAGACTGAGGATATCAGACTTGAACCAGAACTGTATGAGGCTTGTAAAAGTGACATCAAGAATTACTGCCAAAACGTGCCCTATGGCAATGCTCAGGTAATGGATTTTATTCATAATTTACGACTTAATTTCTACTTTCATTTCAGCAAACTTTTGAAGAACACTTTTTTGCCCCTGTGAGTGCAGCTTTAGATTTTCATTTTGATATCCCTGAAGACTTTCAGTGGTATTCTGGAATGTTAAATCTTTTTTTTTAATTTTTTTTTCCCTTCTCCCCCTGGTTCCCAAGCATTAATACTGGGTGAATGCAAAGCTGCGAGCACTTCATTCTTCAGTTAATGCTACTAGCAACTGGTTACTGCAAACATTGCTAAAGATTTCTTAAGCATAATGTCTGCAAGATGAGGTTTGGGGTTTTGGAGTAAGTCCTGGTGACCCTCCCTAATGACTCCCATTAAACCTTTGTAAAGAAAAGATGAACTTAAAGCAAATCCTGGAAATAAACATTGTCATGAGTTTTGATAAAATCGAGGCATTGGGACCTTCCTTGCACAAATGAGGTGAAAACAGTCATCAGGGGAATGCAGACCTGTGTGTTCTGAGCTGTATGTGACAGAATTGTATCAGCAATGTGCCCGCTAATAGTTCTAATACTGTGCTGTAGATTATTGAATGCCTGAAGGAAATCAAGAAGCAGTTGAGTACCCGGTGCCACCAGAAGGTGTTTAAACTGCAGGAGACGGAGATGATGGATCCAGAACTGGACTACACGCTTATGAGAGTCTGTAAACAGATGATCAAGGTAATGGTGATGTGCTGATTTAAGAAGGTATGGTTAGGACAGAAGAGCTCTATTTCTGTTGCACATCCCCTAAAGGCTTATTAGAAGACTGCTGTTTTGTTTCAGAAGTATAACTGTGTGCGGTACCCTGACTATATTGTGGCTGAAGCAGAACATCTTGAGAACTTACTGCTTCCCAGTTCAAACTCAGGCTTTTAATAAAAGCCCTGTAATCTCACCAAAATGGTGAGGATTGGAAGATTCCACAGCCTTATCTTTAAATGTGTTTCAAACAAAAGAAATTAGTACATTGGTCTGAATTTTGTGTAAGCTGGTTGACTTAATATCTAGTTCAAAAAAAGAACAAGAATAGATGATAAAGGCAAATTGGTTTTGATGCTGCAGACATAAGATGGAGCCTAGAAGCCAGTCAAGACCCTATATCTTAGTGCTCACTCCATAAGCAGAGATGCTTGTGCCCATAGTCACCACTGGCCTTTTTAATAGGAAGTGTTGGGGCTGGGGAGCGTCTGGGTGGGGCAGATGGTTATTCTCTTCCATTAATATAATTGGGGTGGGGTTTTTTTCAAGTGCTTAGTGATGAAACTTGGGGGGGGTTGCCTTTTTTTCTTTTGTAGCGGTTTTGTCCAGAGGCAGACTCAAAAAATATGTTGCAGTGTTTGAAACAGAACAAGAACAGTGAAGTGATGGATCCGAAATGCAAACAAATGATTACCAAGCGCCAGATCACACAGAACACAGGTATCCTCATCTGAAAAAAGACTTAACTTTTTTCACAACAGAATTTTACTCCCCACCAAAATGAAATTTATTGGTGCTGCAATGGCATTCCTGCCAAATCTTTTTTTGGTATGTTACGTTCTGTAATCTGAGGAGATTTGTGCTTTAATGAAGTTCTGTCATCTTTCCTGGTTAGATTATCGCTTAAATCCAGTGCTCAGGAAGGCCTGCAAAGCAGATATACCAAAATTCTGCCAAAATATCCTGAACAGGGCCAAGGATGATACAGAGCTCGAAGGGCAAGTCATCTCCTGTCTGAAGCTGAAATATGCAGACCTGGTGAGTAGAGCTGGTGCGTGCAAATGAGAAGGGGTGCAGGATTGTTATTCAGTGCCTGCTGCTCAGCACAAACTCGGGATGATGGTGTGTTAATGTATGTACCAGCCTGTGTGTAAATGAGTTTTTATGCTCCTGTATGAGTATTACAGAATACACAAGTTAAAATGCAAGGTGATTGATTTATAAAAAGAAAGGTCATTGAATGGGTTAATGACTTTCTCTGCTTAATAGCGTCTCTCTCCAGACTGTGAGGACCAAATTCGAGTGATAATCCAGGAATCGGCTCTTGATTATCGGCTGGATCCCCAACTGCAGATGCACTGTTCTGAAGAGGTAGGAGAAGTAGCTCCACAGCTGCGTTTTTTCAGGATGAAAACTCCCTTCGTGAAACAGGTTTTGTTTCTTAAAACATGAACTATCTTGGTGATTAAAACAAGCAAAATAAACAACCCTTGAACTGCTTCTGGCTTGTCAGGTTGTCTGCATGTGATTTTTTTTTTTATTCTTTTTTTGTCCAGTGTGCTAGAATTGCAGTTTTCTGTGCAGTGCTAACATATCAGTACTCATGACTATGAAAAACTACTGCTTTCCTGTTGTCAAAAAAAAAAAATCTGCTGGTTCTCTGGTCTTGTCAGCCTTAACTGGAATACAGTCCAGAGTTTTAAGCTTTCACTTTCGATAGCCAAATCATCCATGTCTCAAGTATTGCTTATTTCCCATCTTAACACGATTTCTGTGCTGTTTTTCTGCCTGCCTTCCCACTCAGCACAGCACTGTTGACTTCTAGTCATTGGGTTTTGAAGGGTGTGTATGTTGTATGAGCCAGGCTGCATTCGACTCTGGGGAATCTAGGGGCGAAAGCATCTCATCATGTGTTCTCTAACTGCGCCTGGTGATGAGCCAAAGTATTGAGATATAAATGTGCTAAAAGGCAGAATGATTGCTGTGAACTACTTACGTGAAAATACCTATTTTATAATAGATTTCCAGCTTGTGTGCGGAAGAAGCAGCAGCTCAGGAGCAGACTGGGCAGGTAGAAGAATGTCTGAAAGTGAATCTGCTGAAAATAAAAACTGAAATGTGCAAGAAGGTAAAGGAAATAAATTGAACCTGTTCCTAAAGACATCCCCCCTCTGCAGAAGTCAGTGATTTTTTCCAGATCGCAGCCCAGGCCATGCTCTAGATAGTATGAGGCCAGAGCTCTGCAAGTTTCCTTATGCATCTTGGTTCTGACCTGCAGCGATTCAATTCCATTTCAATTTGCCAGTAAAAATTGTGCTGATGATGCCCCCTTTGCAGTTCCAGGCCCTGATCCTTTCTTGATTACAGTTGCCAGAGTTTCTGTTTATAATCTGTTTTCCTTTGCTGTCTCCATTGCAGGCTTCCCAAGTGCTGGGTATGGCCTGGGCACTGGCTGTGGTCAGGGGTAATATGAATTGCCCCATGGCTATGGCACCTTATTTCAGTCGTAACTGGAGTAACCCTGCCATACCGACTTGGTGTTTTAGACTAATATGGGTATTTTCATGATTGTAACTATGGTAACCCTTACAAACCAGGACATTTAATCCACTCCAAACCAGCATTTATAGCCTCACCCAGGGACAGTTATTCTGGATTTAAAAAGATGATGCACCTTTCTGAAACATTGAGCAGTAAGAGTTTTGTTCTCCCTCCTTTTTCTTTGAACTGTACTTATCATTTTCCCCTTCCCAGGAAGTGCTCAACATGTTGAAGGAAAGCAAAGCAGATATATTTGTTGACCCAGTGCTCCACACAGCCTGTGCCCTGGACATCAAACACCACTGTGCTGCCATTCCACCAGGGAGAGGACGCCGTAAGTGCTCGTGCTTTACTCATATAAGCTGCATTTTCTTACCAGCATTATCTTAAATGTGAGATGTTTGCACCAGCCCTTTGCAGCAATAAGGTGGAACAGCTGCAGAGATGGTGGATGTCACCAAAAGATGGGTATCAAGAAATCCTTCCTTGTGTCCAAGGCAGGACCTACTCTTTGATCCTGATATAATGTCCTTTCAACCTTATCTGAAAATTTAATGAGTATCTTCCATGTTCTGTCATTCATGTGATTACTGACAGTAGTGTGTGATATCAGATCCATAACCTCTATAAAATCTCCCCTTGGTTAAATCCTGTTGAAAATGAGCTCTTAATACACACAGACTGAAGGATGTGGACTCATTTTTCAGGGAGGTTTATCTCCCACCCTACATCAGCTTCACACATGATACAGCTCCCAAGTTTACTCAGGACAAAGTAATATCAGACTGTATCAGATGCTTTTTCAGAACTCAGATGCTTCTCTTGAAGAAGCAGATCAGTTTTATAAGATTTATTCTTGGCTTAATCCCCTTGGTGGCTCAGTCTTTGGCCATGGTTGGCCGCTTAGTTTCAGTATTTTTTACATATAAAATTAAACTCAAGTCCTTTGATCTTTTTCTTCTCTGCTTAAACATACCAGTTTTTTTCTTCTCCGGTATTATAGAGGGTAGATAATTGTTACTGTGCTAAGTTCACATAGCAGCTAAAGGCTTTGAGACTTCATCAGCTGTTCCAAGTCCTCCAAGACTGAGTTCAGCAGGTTCAGACCACTTGAAACACCATTTATTTAAGTATTTTCTCTCATTCTTTTCCTGTTTGAGGTCAAGCTCTTGCACTTTTACGGATATCATGTTAACTAGGTATGGTTGTTTAAGAAAAGCTAGTAGGGAGAAAAAAAAGTTCTGAACTTTCCCATCTTTCTAAGTTTATCTGGCCTTAAAAATAACAGCGAAGTATTTTCCGATCATTATCTTTTGTGCTGGTTGCTGAATGCCTTTCTGAAATTCTGGATATCCTTTATTTATTCCTGTTTTGCCGGAATTCTTTTGATGTGCATTCTGACGTGCCTGCCCTGAAGGTGTGCAGAAGTCTGTGGCTCAGAGATGGATCTGCTGCTGAGTGTTCAACCTGATGATTTGGTTTAAAAAGTCTGGAGTTGGTTTAAAGTTTGCAGCCTGTTTTCTATGAACAAAATAACTCTTCACTGCAAAGCAGAAAGCACCCAATTAGGGATTATTCAAGTAAGACAGCATAAGTATAAAATAGAAATGTTGATGTCAGTGCCTCATATGAGCACGTAAGAGTTTACGGTGCTCCGTAGGCACCCGAACATTGTGATCGTTTCCTTTTCACAGGACTGTGTGAAAACTCAGGAAGTTCAACCTTTCCAAAACATTTTGTTGATCAAAAGAAACTCTTGACCAGCTTAAGGAGATAACACCCTGTTTTTTCCTGAGTTGGATTTGATCTGGGTTCTTTCTAAAGGGTAGTGGAATAGAATTTAGACCACAGCTCATAGAAGGTGCAAATTTATTAGACTTTCTAAAATCACTTTTAAATCCCAGGAATGACATCTTGGATATGTAATGCAATTTCTTTTTGGAAGTCAAAATTCCATGTGCCTCAAAACACTAATATTAATCTTAGCAAAATGACCAGATCCAAGGGTACCAGAGGGCTTTGTTTATAGTCTTATCAGGCTGGCTGGTCTATTCAGAAAGCAATGTAGCCATCTGCATTTATGAGAAGGGAAGTGTCCCTTTCAGTAGCATGTTGTTGAAGCCACCAGTTCTATCTTGTAACACCCTCTTGTGCACCTTACAGAAATGTCGTGCTTAATGGAAGCTCTGGAAGATAAGCGTGTGAGGTTGCAGCCTGAATGCAAGAAACGCCTTAATGATCGTATTGAAATGTGGAGCTACGCCGCAAAGGTGAGTATGGAAAGGATTTCCTTTTTTTCCCCTTTGCATTGGATCTTTCTGTTGCAAGCTATTTATGAAAAGCTTCAACTGTCATGAAATTTTTCTCTGAGTCAAGTTTAGCACTTCAAGTTTGGTCCAGAACAATTGAAATCAAGTCTCCTTTTTTGAAGTCGAGTCTTCATGAGTCCCGCTCTCGGTGTCTGGGATGCCTCCTTAACAGTGTGGAATTAAACTGGCTTTTGTGCACACAGGGCTTGGTCTCTAAAGAAGGTCTGAGGCAACGAAGTAGGGTTAGCAGAACCTCCTGCTCTAAAGCACTCTCTTGAGCAGTGGTTCCTTCAGATGAATCACTGCAGACCTGCTTGTCATGGTTCACACCAAGCATGACGTTGACAGGAGGCAAGAGCAATACCAGAGACTAAACCTGATCAATGCTAAGGCTGAGGGTCACATGACAAGTGCAGCTTGTCTCATTAGTTCTCTTCTCACTTCCAGGTTGCCCCAGCAGAAGGCTTTTCTGACCTTGCCATGCAAGTTATGACCTCTCCGTCCAAGAACTACATACTGTCTGTGATCACAGTTGGCATCTGTGTACTCTTCCTCGTTGGCCTGATGTGTGGACGCATCACCAAGCGGGTGACAAGAGAGCTCAAGGACAGGTAGAGCCTGGATTGCCTGCTGAAGATATGCCTGCCCAGTGCCCAGTTTTGTACAGCCTTCCTCTGTATAGTCTACCCACCCCCTCTTGTGAGAGGAGAATAAAACAAACAAACAAACAAAAAAAATCAAAAAAAAAACAACCCAACCCCCCCAAAAAAATTAGAACAGCAGCAGGTGTTGGCTCAGTTTTCCCATCCTGGACCTCATCTACAGCATCTTCATCCTATGAAAGCTTGTGTGCAACATTGGCAGCCCAGCCAGCAGCTTTTGTTCCCCCTTTGTTAGCAGACTCTCGTTTACCTGCCTGTAGACAAGTCTCTGTTGTACTGTTGGAACTGCCTTCACTCTCTAAGTCAGACTGATACAACCTGCAGCTCAAGCAGTTTTTAAGTCAATTTTTAAAGAAAGACCTCTCTCTATCTGTGTACCAACAATTCAATTTAGGTAACAGTTCCTACTGAAATCTAGTCGTTCTCCATGGCTGGGTGAAATTGAGGCAGGAATTCAAGGGTAAATCGCATCTTACACCACAGTTGGCCTTGTTTTGGACATCTTGCTCATCTTATGTAAAGCATCTTCAGAGCATAATCTTGGACAACCTGAGGACACCAGTTGCTGGTGTTGTCTTCTAGTGAATATCCTGCTTTTGTGACTGTGGAGTTTTAATTTTGGGGGCTGAAAAGACCTCCTCCATTTCTTCCTCTGCCACTCGCAAGATAGAATAAAATACTGACCGGGATCCGATAACTCCCAACTGAGCTGCACAACTTGTATTTCAGTAGTCAAGGCACGGTGTGGACACAAGGCATGTAGAGCCTGTCAGTAGTGTACAGCGCTGCTGTCAGCGGGTGTTAAGTGCCCTGTCCAGCTACTTGGTCAAGTTTTTTTGTAGCGACGATGCAGTAAAATTCTAACACTCCTTTTATTTTTACCTCACTGCTGCTAAGCTGGTACCTTCCCAAATTAACTTGTCTACAGATGGTGTTGACGTGCTGGCAATGCAGCGATGCAGAAAGCAACTGGACACTCAACATGCTCTACCTGTAAAGTGGTTACTTGTGGGCTAGTGCACTGCTTTGTAGCTGGCCTGCCTGGGGCTTAATGGTTTCACTGGTAGCCTGAAGAGTGTTCTTCATTTCCACAACTACAGTTGGTAGCGGTAGCAACTGGTCTTTGCTGGGCTGTAGGACACAGTTGCTGGTCCTGAAGGCTGAGCAGGAGTGGATGAGAGGATGATGGGGTTGTATGAAAGGCAGAAGCATCTCAACCTTTAGGAGAAGCAGCTTCATGTGTGTGCTCACACTCTATATAGTTATACTTACAGAACCCAATACTCACGCCTGAGAGCCCAAAGAAGGTGTTTTAGAAAAGCTGCACCAGTAGTTGTGGTCTCTTCTCACCATCATTGTAGTTCCTCAAGTACAAGGAGGCACAGAGGTCATAAGCCACGTGCTTTGGCTGACGCATTGTGTGTGTGGTGAGATCTAGAAGTGACCGCACGAGAGTCTGTGTGTACAGTAGGACGTCCTTTATTCGCCTTTTAGATGTGCTCGCCTGCCTGCGCTGTGGTAAAAATCGCGTGCCTGGCACTGTCCAATTTAGGCTGATGCTCGAACCATAACTTTTATTTCCCCACTTAGAGCAGTGCTAGGGAAGACCTGGCATTTCCAGTTCTCCACATCGTTCTTGAGAAGAACGGTGGTTTTGTGACCCTTTGGAGCACGGACCAGCTGATGTTCTGATGATGCTGCGTGTACAGAACAGCATGTCCAAAATACTCTGAGCTTTTGCTGCACCTGAAGCTTTTGCAGACGTACCTTCATCCCACCCTGAGGATGGACAGCAAACTATTTAGCAATGTGGTTTTAGATTTACTCCACCAGCGAGTCTTTCAGACTCTTCTGGGTTTATATTGAAGTATTATGAACACAAGGCAAGGAGCAGTGTAATCTGAAGGTTCAGCAGAGGATGAGGGGAGGGTCACAGTGAAGCGGTTGGGGTAGCACAGAACTGAAGCCTGAATTCCTTCTCTTGCCCCTCTTCCCTGGTGCTAATGGAGCTTAACCCGACCCTCTGACAAGATGGAAGTGGAGCAGAAGAGGAAGGGTTGATGGTGTCTCCTGAGCTAACAGAACACCACAAATGGTGGTTTGGTGATTCTAAGTGGGTGTCATTACTTGACAGAGCTCTGAAATCCCTGCTCTGCAGGTGGGTGTGTTGGCACAACTGCCAGCAGGGGAAGCGGGGTCTCTGTGCAGCCTCACTTGGCACAAGGTCTCCTCCAAGTATCTACCAGGCAAAATTAAACTGCTCTTGGGGGGGGCTTTTTTAAAACCCTTGTGACTTTTTGAAAAGGCGTTTTGTAACCTGAGTAGCTTGAAAAGCCTAATTAGATGGTTTATTGTCTAGAAATAGCATCTTCCACTAAATTCCAAAAGACATTGCAGTGAAAATTGTAGGTTTGTAGCCATAGTTCTGAATGTAAACCCTGTTCAGCTCTGAAGGTGTCTTCCTTTACTTTCAGATATAAAGCTTTCTGGTTTTGGGGTGTTGGTTTTTTTTTCTTTTTAATTTGGAGAAAGCTACGGTGCGGGTGCCTGGAGCACTGTGTTAGGAGTCAGTGGTCTGCGGTGGTGTTTCTGGCTGGGTCATCAGGGCTCAGCTGGGAATTCAGTTTCAGTGCAAGTGCTTGCAATGGTGGTGTAGTGATGTGTCCAGAGGCCTCAGAAGCAAAGGCAGGATGCTAAATAAATTTCTGCATGATTCCCTCAGATGGATTTTGTCACTCTATGGGCACAGACCTGCCTTTTGAAGGTATGACACCAGTAAAGGGCCTGGGCCATTTTATCTCTTCACAGTTTCAAATGGGGCTTCCTGCCACTGATGAAATTGGGTTGGGGTTTTTTTTGTGACTAGATAATCCACCAGTCTCAGTCCTGAAACATCCTTCTCCTTTTCACATATACCTAACAACCTAGAGGTCTCAAAAGCACAGAAGCCCACACAAAGTACTCTTCCAAAAATAACCTGTTTGTGCTGTTGCCAGCACAACGTCTCGCCTGCAGGTAACCATTTCCATCACGGGGAAAGGAAGAAGTGTTTTTAAGAGCCACTGCTGTTGCCTTGACCTTGAGGAAGCCTTTTTAACTTCTCCAATCTAATCAAGAGCTCTCAAAATAGTTGTGGCCAGCCAAGAGATAAGTGTCGGTGTGGCAATACCTGGGGCACCCTTTCCTCTCCATGACCCTCGCCTCTCAGTGCAAGGCTGCCTTCCACAGAATGCAGTTTGGAAGTTGGGTTGGTTTTTGTAGTGTTGTTTTGTTTTGTTTTCCCTCATCATCATAAAAGCTTCTCTTGGAGAGCTTATTCTAGGCATGGTTATGAGGATGCTTCTGTATGGAAGGGGCAGATGACTGGGTCTGCCTAGCAAAGCATTGAGATGACGTGGGGAAGGAGGGAACTGTTTGTGATGTGCACTTCCTTCCTTTGCTCTGACCAGCCTGCTGGTGCTCATTCTTCTTCGTCCTTAAGCTTATTTATCATTTACCCAGGGGATCTAATGAAGTTATTTTGCCAAGTTTCAACTCGGGACTCTCCTGCCTCGCCTGTGTTGTTCAGGCTGCTGGAGTAGCTTGTCTGGGTGGAGCAAAATCCATGATGCTTCAGACGCTGTCCGTTGAGTCGAGTAGCCGTATGTCTGTGAAGGCCTTGTGACATTCAAATAATTCTGTAACATCATTTAAGCGTTTCACCCAGAATCTGACATTTCAGTCCTCACCAGTATAATCAGCCTTGCTCTGAGAATCCACAGCAGGCGCGTTGCATGAAAATTAACAGAGAGCAGTGAACATCCCTAAGGACAGAACCTCACTGAGGGTGGGCGCTGCGGGAAGTGATGAGACAAGCCTGAGGGATCACCCCAACCCCATCTTGTTGGAGAGGAATTGTGTTCAGGTTGGATAGTTACTGCTTGTACAACACAACTTTAGTTGAAAGAAGGTTGCAGTATTTATTTTTTTTCCACTTGATCCATTTTGTTTTACAGAAAAGGTAGTTTGAGGTGTGTTTGAGTTGGGTGAGTCTGGTATGAAACGGGAATATTTCACCCAGCGCTTCTGGCCCTGTTGAAAACCCAGCTCCATGGGCTCAAATGGTTTCTGTAAAAGTAGGTTCTTAATGTTGGGGTTCCAAATCCTCGGTGCTGATCTCCCTGCCTGGGGCCAGACCTGCTGGCTCACTTCCACCCATGAGTCAGGGTGAGGAGGGCCCCAAATCACACACGTGCTGGAGGGAGCTCAGCTGGTACCACTGTTTCTGTCCTGTCGTGGTGGCATTTTGCATTCACCCTGCTCTGCTGGAGGTCTGAAATGCTGGACGGGAAGGAGGAACAACATCTTGCCACTCACCGGCCAGAGGCCGATGGCCATTTTCTCCTCCCACAACACTCCCAATTCCATTCCATAGTTGACTGAAAGCAAGCGATCCCTTCCTGGCCCCAACACCCCCCCTCTTGCCCCCCTCCCCCTATTTACTGCATAGAAGTGTTTGCATAGCTCTCGCCTTGGGAAATGCTCAGCGGGGGCCAGGTCTGACTTCACCTGTAGGCACTCGGGGGGTCAGCAGTGGCTGTGCTTGCTGCTTGTGCTGGACCGCCTAGGGTACTTGAGACACCAGAGCCGGGTTCTGGGGGAGCTGGGTGGGGCTGTCACCTTGGGGTGACACCGCAGGGCACTGACCCCCCGCAGTGTACAGACCAGCCCCTGCCCCTTCCTGCTGTGCAGCAGAAGCTGTTTGAACTTAGTCTCTCTTTTTATTTTTTTTAATTTTATTTTTAAATGTGACATTAACGAGACTTTTTTTGTTGTTGTAAATTGTTTTCCCTTTCTGTGTATAAATCCTGGCCGCTCCTCCTTTTGGTTTGGTTTTTGGTTTATTTTTTTGGTTAATTTTTTTTACATGTCCATGCTGTGTAATTTTGAGATGTTACTGAGATTCTGAACATAATAATGTGCTTTTTTTTTTCTTTTCGGTTTTTCTGTACAGATGAAATGGGAGAATTTAATAAAAAGAGTCTGCAGGTTTGTACTTGTTGTAGCTCGTTTCTTGGGGGCGGGGAATCCACGTGGGGCCGCGCCCTCTTCGGCAGCCGCCGGGCGGGGCAGTGTCGTAAAAGGCTCAAGCGGCGGCTGTCGCGCCGCGGCTGTCGGCCGTAAAGCGCGGAAGGTCAGTCGGCCCCCCGTTCCCCAGGTGAGCCGGTGCGGCCCCCGCGGCGCCGCCGTCCCCGCCGCCCGCTCCTCGCCCTCCCTTCCCCGCCCTTCCCCGCAGCGCCCGGCTGCGGGGCTGCACCGCTCCCACGGAGTTTAGGGCTCCGGAGGAGGCGAGCAGGCCCAAGCCCCCCACTCCCGCACCCCTTTCCCCTCGCCCCCGGGGCCGCTTCTCGCCCTGACGGGCAACCCCTCAGGTCCCGGAGCGCGGGGCGGGGCCACCCTCTCGGTACGGATCGGTGGGGAACCGCTAGCCTGCAGCAGCGACCCGCTCCGCGCAGGAGAGGGGTGAAACCCCAGCTCCGGGCACTGGGCCGAGCTGGGGGGAACTGGGACCGCCGTCTGGAGCCGGGGGTAGCTGACGTCTTGTAAAACTCATGTTCTCGGAGAGCGCGGTTCCTTCCTGCGGTTGCTCTGATCGCGGACTCTTCTCTTCCTCAGGTAAAGGCCTGACAACGTTAATAATCGAGCCTATGGGCGCCCTGTTAACCTCAACCCTTATGAAAGATTTCCGAGCGTGTTCTGTGCCTGCTGCCCTGCTCTCGTCTCCCTGCTGTTGGCACCTGAGCATTCTCACTCTTCTCTGACAGCTTCTCTCTGGTTCTCTGCTCATTGTCAAGTTTGTTGTTCATCAAAACCAAAGGTGTGACGCTCTGTGCCTGCTATATGACTGATGTTTAAATTTTAATAGAAAAACTTGTTTTGGGACTAAGCAACCACTCTCCTGTTTGTTTACTCATCAGCTTTCCTGTGTCCCTTTATACCCGGCGGGCACACCATGTGACATTTGCCACTGCCAACCTTGGGTATCATAAGATAAGTGGTAATGTGATTCTTGTCTTTTCCTTCCTAGAAGGAGCGGTTCTGAGTTAACGACCCAGCGCATCTGGGCAGTGCTGTAAGAAAACTGACAATTAGCTGCCAGGATGTTTCTCCGGTTGCTGTCAGATGTCCGGTGGCGGGCAGCTAACCCAAAATGGAGAGGAGTGACCTGCTCCCGGAGAAGTACCTCGAGTACAGCAGACCCTCACCCGGTCGCCTTGCCGGCGCAGGCACAGGTTGTCATCTGTGGTGGTGGAATCATGGGCACCTCTGTGGCATATCACCTGTCCAAGATGGGCTGGAAGGATATAGTCTTACTTGAGCAGGGCAGGTAAGGATTTCTGAGAACAAAACCAAAGAAACGGGGTTTCTGCACATAGCAGCCTCTGCTGCAAATGTGTTATTTCTGTCTCTTTGCCTGGACTTGGACCCGCAGAATCAGCTTATGCTGAACATTAATAAAGACACTTCACTGCTTCTTTTCAAGCACCGGGCAGAGCTGTGAGGTGAAAGGTGTCCCTCGTGCAACTGTGCTGAGTTAGCACTGGTTGAGGGACAAACGCTCACACAGCCACTTGCTTTCCCTCCTCAGCAAGACAGGGAGAAAGCTTGTGAATCAAGGTGAAGACATGAGGGTTGCTCACTGATTACTGGTGTGGGCAAAACAGAGTTGCCTCGGGGAGAATTAACTTAAAATAATCATATAGTTATTTTGTGCCACTGAAAATAGATTCAGGTAGTGAGAAACAAGAGCTAAATGTTAAAACACCACCTTCCCTTTTCTATGCTAAGCTTTACTCCGGGGTCTCCTGCTTGCCCCATGAAGTGCAGGGCTGGGGATGTGATCAGTACTGGGCTCCAAGGGGGCCCTCCGTGGGATTCCATTTGTATCAGGAGAACTCTGCCCTGGTGCAAATTTTCCGTGGACCCCAGTTCATTCAGAAGATACCTGTCTGCTCTGGCATGACCGCAGATAGTCAGGCAAAATAATGCAGCTGGCAAAGATGGGCCATTTTGAGAGAACTAAAAACCTGCATAAATCATCCAGCCCCTGGTGACTGTCTCTAGAAGCAGGATGTGATGATACCTGTCCAAAGCTTTACACCGCCAGCAGAGCTCAAAAAAGATTAGGGGAGATGTGCAGGTTCCAAGCTGCCATCACTCAAGCAGCAAACACCCTGCGAGTTGGTGAAAGGCTGGGCTTACCTCATGTGCCTGCAGCAGGATTTAGTGCCCATCTGTAAGACGGCCACGGCCAGCATGGTTCAGCTGGGCATGTGTCTCAGTGCACTGCACAGCGAGTTGGACCTGCTGTCTGTGGCAGAGCACAGAGCTCCTGGTGAGAGCTGACTCTGCAATGCTCACCTGATGGTTAGATTTCTGCTGTGGAGGTAGATTCAAGTAGTTTTCTGCAGACCTTGGGTATGAGGCAGTGCCAAGACTTAAAGGGTTTGAAGAGGTGTTTATTGCAGCAGCTTCTAATACCTTAGGTAGGTGCTGGACTGAGAATACTGACTGTCCAGTTTAGACCTTCCTGCCTGGTGCTGCCTTCAGGAACAATTAGCCATGATGCAGTCATGGCTGGGGAGCAGGTACTGTCAGGTTCTTTACAGTCACAAAGAGAGGAAATCGGGCAGTGTCTCATCTGAGACCTTGAGAGCAGTGTCGCTTCTGAGTCGCATTAAGTGCTAAGCTTCGTTTGTAAGGGGACATAAAATCTTTCCTAGATTGGAGTAGGGTAGGACTACCACGTGACAGACCTTCACTGGGTTAGGTGCTCTGCCAGCTCAGTGTGTGCATGCTCAAGGAAAGAGAAGAACGTTGCATTGGCAGAAACATCTTTATGATAAGCACAGCATGGTGAGACCAACCTTTGGCTGTTTTGCTAAGCAGGGATCTATCCAAAGAATCCTTTACTCATCTGATTCGTAGGTTGGATTTCTGAGGGAGTATGGACACGTTTGGCCAAAAGCTGCCTTCTCAAAGGCAAGTAGGAAACTGCTGGATTGTTTTAGCAGCAGAAAAGATGGCTTGGGAGGGTTGTGGAAGCAGGTTGCAAGGATGATGCTTAAATCTCATTGTCTTGGCTTCCTCTGCCTGTCCTGGAGGGAGTTGTTAATGGGTTCCTGTCCAAACAGATGGACAGTTGTGAAAGAGCCTCTTAAAAAGGGACAAGAAATAGATGTGCCTCCCCACGGCAGTTGCTGCACAGTACGAGGGACTTGTTAGTACTCTAAACTGCACAGCTGCAAGACTCAAATCCACATTCTTTTTTGTCTGAGGGAAATTCTGCTTTGGAGAAAGAATCAGGCAGGTCAACTTAAGCACAAGGTGATTTTTAAGTGTTTTCTTTGAAAAATTTCAGTGTTCAGGACTAGCTGAAGAGAAATGGTTTTGGATAGAATGCCTTTTCAGCAGTGAACTAAAGGAAGAGCCTCCGAGAGGTTGTGTTGTCCCTGCATCATCTGCCTTGCAGCTTTTGGTCCGATACCTCTGGGGGGAAAGGTTTGTGCTGTCAGCTGGATGAGGCTCTGGAACTTCTCCTGCAGGTTGGCCGCTGGTACCACTCGCTTCTGTGCTGGCATCGTGAGCACAGCCCGACACGTGTCCATCGAGCTGAAGATGGCAGATTATTCAAACAAGCTCTACCAGCAGCTGGAACAAGAGACAGGGGTAAACACAGGTACCAAAAGCATGGTGTAATCTTGGAGAAAGTGAATCGAAGTATTGACGCTGAAATATGAGTGTAATTTTGCAGTGTGGTGGTTCCTGTTCAGAAATGCATTTGGAGTGGAACACAAAGGGGTGTTACTGATGTAACCAAAAGTGGGTAGAAGTGTACCCCGTGGGCAAACCAAAGGCAGACTGCCTGCAAACTCTGATTTTAGGTAATTGTTTGTAACTTGGGCAAACATAGGCAAACTTTCACAAGGACACTAAAGAAAATATGTCAGTGCCTAGAGCAAATGACCCATTTTTGGTTGGAATGGATGATCTTAAAGGGTTTTTCCAACCAAAGTGGTCCTACGATGCTATTTTCTGCACCCATTCACTTCCCAAAAAAGGAGGAGGTGGTTATGGAAGCAGTAAAGCTTAGGCAAAGCTCTAGTCTCACCCTAACAAGTAAACGTTGTGGTCAAATTCTCCTTCTAAAATTCTCAAGCGTGTAGCTGATTGGAAGAACTCAGTCACTGGAGGTTTTCTGCTGACAGGGACTTGGGGTATCCATTGGGCTCCACAGGGGTTAATAGTTGCACCTGCAATTAAGATTAGTATTAATCCAGTGTGGGTGGTGGAGTCACAAAACGTTGAGAAGTGGACTTGTTGGCATTGAGTTGTCGAGCAGTTATGAGATTGCTTTTTTTGCCAGTAATACCACTTCTAATAGGTGCCATGTGTGAAGTTTAATTTTTTTTTATAAACACGAGTAAATCATAGAATGGTTTGAGTTGCAAGGGACCTTTTAGAGGTCATCTAGTCCAACACTCAAAGAGTTAGAACACGAGTCAAAAATCAAATTACTTGGCTAATGCACTTTTTAATTTCTAGCTGATAAGTGCTTACAGTTATTTGGGGATCTGGGATTTTCAGGCTCCTGAGTAGTAGAAGTGACTGGTCCGCAATTACATTGAAGCAGTGGGGCTGAGGTGAAAAGGAATTCGGGATCCTGTTGGAATCTGACTTGACTTTGGCCACTGTTGCAGGGTACGTGAAGACAGGCTCTATTTCCCTGGCCCAGACTCAGGATCGCCTCATCTCTCTGAAGCGCATTGCGTCATCACTGAGGTACGTACCAGCAGGAAATAGAACCCCTCTTAAATTTGCAGCAGCTCTCCTGCAAGGCTGACGGCATTTTCCCTCTTTCTGTGGCAGAGTAATGGGTATACCTTGTGAAATTATCACTCCAAAGCAAGTGGCACAGCTTCACCCACTGATCAACATTCATGACCTTGTGGGAGCCATGTATGTGCCAGAAGATGCGCTCGTGTCATCTGCCAATGTGAGTCTCGCTCTGGCAACCGCTGCCTCACGGAATGGTATGAGGTTTTTTTTATCTACGGAGTGCTCTCCTGCATGGTAGTTATCTTCTGTACATAAAACTGTGTTCTGCATTTCTTTTGGTATCCTGCCTGAGCACTGAAGACCAAAACTTGGATATCTCTGTAAGGCTCAGCTCCTTTAAAATCTTATTTTTTCTCTCAAACAGGCTCATTTTTAAAAATATTTTGTTTAACATACTGAATCTTTACAGATCTCCTCTGGTAGATCAAGCACCAGTTTGTTGTCTCTGGTACTGGTTATATATTTCTCTGAATAAGCATATGCCCTTTTATCATAAACAGAAGCTTTTGTAGGACCTGACTCAAAGTTATGCATGAAAAGAGTTTGAATGACATTCTTACTTGGTTCTGCTTTTGGTTTTTTTAATGACCTTTCTAAAAAGGTGTGGCTGAGCCCTTGGGGAGTATTTCATTGGGCATGTGGGCTTTGGAGATGGGTTTGGAAGAGTAGCAATAAATGCTCTTTGCACATCACTTCAGCAAATCTGGAGTAGTCTGAAAGTAGGAGACAGGTTAGCTATGATAACAGAGGTGAAGCTCATCAAGGATGAAAGTCCATCAGATTGGAAGAAGCTACTTAGGAAGATACTTCTCTTTTAATGTCTTTTAGTCCAGCGTTTTGCATACTATTCATTGATTTATTTTTTTTTTCATAGAATGACTGATTTTCCATAAAAGAAACAGTCTTGGCATCCAAAACTACAGACTTGGTGCCATAAAGGAACTGTAATGGAAATAAATCCATAGCTGAGATGGATTTCCCCCCCACCTTGTTGATACTAGGATGCATTTATCACCCAGATTGTCATGTGGGAGTAAAGACTGTAACTCTTCACAGCCCCAGCCTTTAAATGAGATACAGATTTTACGTGTGCTGTTTTACAGACAGCAGGCTTTTGCTTAAAAACTACCGGGTCAAGACCAGAAATTTTGTCTTAAAAAGAAAAGAAGCCTTTAGGTTGAGTCGAAGGGTTTGGTGTTAGCCTTGACACATTAGAAGGAAGGCTTGTGCTACGCTGATTTTCTTCTGCCCTCTTCAGGTGTCCAGATTCATGAACGGACAAGTGTCAGTCACATCTCAGTCCAGAAGGGTCGAGTGACTGGAGTGGACACTGACAGAGGACAGATTCGGTGCCAGTACTTCGTCAACTGCGCTGGCCAGGTGGAATTGTTAACATTTTCCTTTGGTTTTTTTTTTTTTCTTTTGTGTGCTTTCCTCAGGGACTTTTTGGTGCTTTTTTTGGTGATTTTTTTTTTTTTTTAATTGTTTGTGCTTTGGCTTGGTTTCCTGGAGTAGATCAAAGTCATGTTATTCAGCTTTTTAGACCAGGAGGGGTGTGAAGGAGGAAAATTCCTTTTTTCTCTCCTCTCTCTTTTTTTTCTTTTTTTCTTTTTTTTTTTTTTTTTAATTTTATTTTTTTAGTCTTATGGCTTCTCCACTGGAAATTGCTTTTTCTCAGCCAGCAGCTCCCTTGGTAGGGTGGGGTCTGAACAATACAGGCACCTAACTCCTGACTATTCTGCTTCTAGTGTTGGCTTTATACAGATTTTAATTTGCTTTTGTGTTGTAAGCTGATATTTCTTAGTCTTGATTTGGGGCCCTGCTTTTCTAGGTCTTACCTGAGGAAAAGAAAAACGGTCTTTGTCCTAAACAGTTCAGATTCTCAGCAAACAGCAAATATGTGGGTCTGTTCAAGATTTTGTGTACTAAACCAAATTTTATAGAATCATTTTGGTTGCAAGAGACCTTTCAGATCATCTTTTCCAACCATTCACCCTGCACTGCCAGGGCACCACTAACCCCTGTCCCTCAGCACCACATCTCCACTGCTTTGAAACCCATCCAGGGATTATGGGGACTTTTTGTCCTCTTATGAAAGCAAATCCACAGAAAACAAGCTGGGCTTTTGTCCGGCCTTTTTTTTCTTGGGGGGGGGGGGGTTTGTTTGTTTTGTGGGGTTTTTTGTTTGTTTTGTTGTTGTTCTATTTGGAATAGTTTTCTTCTTCTGCACTCTTAACCTGCACTTTTTACATTTCAGTGGGCCTATGAGCTGGGCCACTCTGGGGAGGAACCTGTCCATATCCCACTCCATGCCTGTGAGCACTTCTACCTCCTGACACATCCTTTGAATGAACCTCTGGCAAGCAACTTGCCGAGTAAGGATTCTTCTACTCACTTCTCTTGCTGAATTTTATCAGCCTTTCCAAGGCAGCACGTGTTTTATGATATAAAGGTCAACTGAGGGCTATCAGTTCTCAGCTCATTTGGGATTGTGAAGTACATTCTAGCTGTGAATTGCTCTGAATATCCTCTTTCAGTGGTAGAATCTCTCTTGGGAAAAGCTTTAGCTGTAGGAATTGACATTTAGAGTTGGTCATCTGGGCAAGAGAATGACCTCAGACTGGCTTGACTAGAAGGTGTGTCTGAGACTTGGGTTGTTGCACTGGTGGGCTGGAGAGGGTGCTAGCCTTTGGCACCTTTATGTTTTCCTTGCAGGCTGCTGTCCCTAAATGGCCCATCTATTCCTTCCCTCCAACTGAAGCTAAGGCTTTACAGTGGCATTTACATGTCTATGAGCTGTAGGGGCAACCAAACACTTGAGGTAATTGCTCCTCCCCCGTGTTTTGGCTGTTGGATCTCTTAAAGAAAAGCCTTTGTATTTGAAAAGTGGTTGGGAAGTGCAGAGTTTAGCAAGTACTGGTTAGCAAGAGTTTCTGTTTCTAGTGAGTAATTGATTTAATTGAGGGCAGGGAATTCAGCTCTGTGAGAAGAGTCCCCCAGTGCTTCACTTTTGCTTGACCAAGTAATTAAAAAATATATATTCACACATATATACTCACAATTTTTCTGTACATGACAAAAACTGCTATGGGACATGTCAGGTGGAGTATCATAAACAATTCAGCTTGACACTACCACTGGAAGAAGCAATCTAGACCTGACTGCTTGTCATCACCCCAGCACTGCCCACCTTCTTAGTGCTGGTGGGCTGCAGCAGGCGGGATCAGTGGCACATCCTCACTAAAATTAACTG
This sequence comes from Megaceryle torquata, assembly GCA_024611175.1. Lineage (NCBI taxonomy): Eukaryota > Metazoa > Chordata > Aves > Coraciiformes > Cerylidae > Megaceryle > Megaceryle torquata. Next base: position 53,720 of record JANIJG010020528.1, read on the forward strand.
TTCTTCATAGAGGAAGGGGAAGGGGGGCAGGGGGAGGACATCTCTTGGTGAAAGGTCTGGTTTTGGGTGCATTTCCAGTGGAACTAAGCCAGTGTAGTGGCTTTTGGATCTGACTCCCTTTTGTGTCCTCCCACTCCTGGTCACTCTGTCCCTGCTGCCTTGGGTGCTCTTCAGGTTCAATTTGATCTGCCCTGCCCAAAAGTTAACCTGCATGGTTTTGGTGGGAGGTAATGCCAGTTTAGTAATCCAGGCTGGCTCACCGAGGCATCACGTGACAACCAGAATGGTGTGAAATGGGGGGTTGGGGGACTTCTTGTGTCAGGAGGCTGCTTCTTGGCCCAGCCTGTCACCAGGCCCTGTCATTGGTGTTTGTGGAACAGCAGCCTTAGACAGCTGCCCCCTCTCTCAATTCCCTTCCCACCTCTTTCCTCTCCTCTGCAGCTATCATAGACCCAGATGGCAGGATCTATGTACGCAACTGGCAGGGCGGCATTCTCTCGGGAGGCTTTGAGAAGAACCCCAAGCCTCTCTTCACGGAGGGACGGAATCAGCTGGAGATCCACAACCTTCAAGAAGACTGGGATCATTTTGGTATGTTCAGGAAGACCGATTCCCAGATGCAGTGCTTCAGCAGAAGGCAGAGTTAGCAGCAGCGCGGGCTGTTGTTGACCAGTTAGCAAGTGTTTGTCTTTACCTGAAGTGAGGGAAAGGTCAACATCCTCTCAAATTCATTCATCTCTTCGTTCATCAGTGACTTGTGTAAAATCCTTTTATTGAGAACCACACTGATACCTGTGTAGGGTTTAAAAACATGAATATATGTAGATAGATGAAATCCCTCTAGCTCAGCAAGGTTCTGCCCAACTTCCCAGCTCTGTTCTTCCATCTCATTTGACTTTTTGAGTGTCGGTGCCACACGCTGCTCCTCCTGGGACGCTGTGGATCAACAGCATTGACCTGCCAGGCAGCCATGGTATTGGGCTGCTGCAGCTCTCTCCAGTGGTGACTGCCAAGCGCCTTTCCATCGGCGGGTGGCTGGTTGCTGTGTGGACAGAGCTCGGTATTGTTACTCCCCAGCCTTCATCCCGCTGCTGACAATGGTGGTTTGTTATGTTCCAAATGTTCTGTCTTTCTCTTCCTGTTTTACTTGGCTCTATTTTTATGTTCTGTGTGTACTTTTACGTGGAGGGCTCTTCTGTAAGAAAGAATGTAGCAGCTCTATGAGTCCCTTTGTTGTTGTTGTTGTTGGGTTTTTTTAGCCTCTTTTATGCCTGGTGAGTTTGCTTATGCCCTCTCATCTTCAGATTTCCCTTTTTTGAGGGGATACAGTTTTCCCTGATGTCAGGGCACTCTGCATCCCTTGTGAATGTGCCTGTCTCTGTCACTCTAGGCACAGATTGATTTTCACTGCTTGCTTTCTGCAGTGGTAGTATCTTCTTCCAGCTACTCCCCAGGTTAACTGATTCATTTTACTTTCATTTCTGTGAGATGCTGTGTTGACATCATAAAAAGTTTAAACTCCAGGGGGTGGAGCCAGGATGGGGTGCAGCTTTGTGCTGGCATAAGCTAAAGGTTTTCAGATCTACAGATCTGGCTTGAAGGTATTCGCTTCACTAATGAGTTGCTAGAGCTCTGCACTCACTTGCACTTTTTGGTTTTCTGCTGAAATGAAAAGGCCCCACTTGCTGGCACCCACAAACTGCCCAAGTTTCGGAAGCAGCTGTGTGCAATGTTCCAGCATTAGCCCTTTATCAGTTCAAACGGACCCAACAGTTGCACAGAGTCAGAGCTTACTCAGCCAATATTTGATCCTTTTCTGGTGCTGCAGTTCCTGCCTTTCGAGCTCTTCCATTGCTGCTTTGATCTCTTTTGTTGGAACACCTTTTGATTTTAAAATAGCCTGTGCAGTTGCTTAAATGTTGGGCTGGATATGAGACTAAATCTAATGCTGATCCCTCTTTTTATCAATCAGAGAAAAAAAAAAAAAAGAAATAAGTCTGCAACTACAGGTTCTCACTCTGGAATTTTAATGCGTGCGAGAAGGAAGGGTAAGAGCAGGAGAGAAAGACACTGTTCGTACCTGCTTAGGTAATGCAAAATCTGATTATTTTACCGCTTGTGTGCAAAGTTGAGGAGCATTACTAGTGCTGCATCTTGAGGGCTTTTATCTGGAGTGCTCTGCAGAGGTAACTGCTGGACAAGAAAAACAAAGTAGATGGCTTATCCCTTTATTAACGCTCTCAAATGTCAGACTGTGAGGAATTGCCCAAGGACCTTTCCAGCGTGACTGGGCAATGAAGTGGCAAGGAAATTCAAGAGGATAAATGTGAAGTGACGCAAGTGGTGGGGGGGTGTGTGGGGGGAGGGTCTGATTTTCACCATGCAAAGTGATGGGCTTTGAACTGACCTTGGGGTTGTACTAGTGCTGTGAAGAAATCACCTCAGGAGCAGTCAAAGCAAAAGACAAGTTTGGAATTATTAGGAAAGGAGCAGAGCACACAGTCATGCAATGCTAAATCTTTGGTTTGCCTGGTCCTAGGTGTTGTTCTAGGCTCCCTGTCTCCAGAGGGTATTGTGTGACTGGAGAAGACACGGTGAAAGAGCAGCAAGAGGCTGAGCGAAGCTTGGAACAGTTTCCAAGCAAGGAATGACTGAGTGGGCTGGGAAGAAGAGGTGGACTGAAGGGAAGTAAACAGAAGTCTAAAATCTTCAATGAGGAGGACAGGCTAGATGGGGATCTCCTGTTCATGTGTCTTCTGTTAGGCCAGCTGGGAGGCATCAGAAAAATGCTAGTGGAGTGTGAATTTCCAAACAAAATGAGGCGATTCTGAACACAAAACTGAACACGCTCTTGCACTGTTGGAAACAATACTGGGCTCTTGGTGTGGCTGCTTTTATGAAGTGCTGCGTGATCCATTTTGAGTAGTTTGATTCTAGGAGGTGAATGGTTTATCCTGTGACAGTATCAAAACAACATAAGCAATTTCCATCTGCTCAGATAGCAAAGTGCCTCTGTCGCGCTGTCCAGGTGAAGTAGCTGAAGTGTCGAGACTGAAGACTGTGACTTTTTGTCTTTTTTCTTATTTTGTTTTGTTTTGCATCTTAGAGCCGCTTCTGAGTGCCCTCCTGCGCAGGATGCCAGATTTGGAGGCTCTGCAGATCATGCAGTTAGTGAATTGCCCGGAGTCCTTCACACCAGATATGCGGTGCATCATGGGAGAGTCACCCACCGTGCGGGGCTACTTCGTCTTGGCCGGCATGAACTCGGCTGGTGTCTCATATGGTGGGGGAGCAGGCAAGTAAGTGATTTATCACTGTTCTATAAGTAAGGTTTTAACCAAGAACAGAGACTGCTCAGGTGATCCTTTGGTGTAGAATGTTCTGGTCAGTATTGTCACATCCTCTCTGACAGAGACTCCTCTTTCCATTCCACCCTAAGTGAAGGAGAGGAGCAGTTGACACATTCTGATTACATTCTGTGTGTATCCCAAATCTGTATTGGAATCTCCTCCCATCCTGCACACCTCAGGCATCACATCTCCTAGAATCCCAGCCTGGTGGGGGTTGGAAGGGACCTCTGGAGATCATCTGGTCCAACCCCCCTGCTCCAGCAGGGTCACCCAGAGCAGGGGGCCCAGGATTCCATTGTCCAGGCAGGTTTGGCATCTCTCCAGAGAGGGAGATTCCACAACCCCTCTAGGCAGCCTTGGCCAGGCTCTGACAGCCTCACAGCAAAGAATTTTCTCCTCCTGTTCAGCTGAAACCTCCTGAATTCCAGTTTGTTTCCGTGGCCCCTTGTGCTGTCACTGGGAGCCACTGACAAGAGTTTGGCCCCATCCTCTTGCCCTCCACCCTTTAGCTGTTGATCAGCATTGAGGAGATCTCCAAAATCTGCTATCAGCAGCCTGCTGGGGATCAAGTAAGCTTCCTTAGATCTAACAGGTTTGATTTTTTTTTTTTTAATTTTATTTTATTTTTCATATACCAGAAAGAGGTAAAAGCTCAGCAAGACATGTATTCCTTTGTCGTCTGTATTCCATGATCCCCTTTGATTTATTACTTGATTGAAGTCCTTAGATCATTCCAGTTGACACAGCAGTTAATTTCTCTGAAAGCAGAATGAATCTACTGCCAGTGAAGCGCTGCATGTGTGATGCAAGTGCTGCCAGTACTGTTACAGACTGTCCTCTGCCAGTGAGCTAGGGGTGGAATCATTTCCCAGTAAAATCCAGTTCCTGTGTTAACGTAAATACTTTGACAGGCGTGTAAGTGTGATCGCAGCAGCGAAGGTACTTGCAGAATGATTGTCACTCCCTCTACCATTTGGGTTTGGCAGCCCAGCATCCCTTCTGCCATACAGCCTTCTCAGCAAGCTGCTCATACGTCATGGCAGGTGCTAGGATCTGCATTTGTCTCATCTACCTTCTGTCCGTTGTCTAATGATTGAACTCACCAGGGAAGCAACTAATTTTTTTTTTACCTTTGTTGTAAAAAATATGTAGAATCTTTGCAGTGAAGTTCTCTAAGAATCACAATAATTTCTAAAGGTAAAAGCACTGTTGGTCCACTTGTTGCTACAGACTCAAGATCAGCAGCTGAACTTGCTGATGTAATCTTTGATATGATCAGTCTGAAATGCTTTTGTTTTCCTGTTTACTGACTGGGAACAGTTCCTTCTGCTCTGCTTCGGTCTGAGCTGCCTTTTTCCCGTAGCTCTGGAGCACACCTTCCTCCTTCCACTGCTACAAGCAGAGCTAAACATAACTTGGGTGGCCCCTGGTGCTGAAATGGCTGCTGTCACTGATGGTTTGGGGCTGAGCCTACAACAGGGACTGAAAAATGACAAAGCAGTCAGCCTCTAACTCCAACCTAAACGCTCTCGCTCTCACTGTCTTGGCACCTTCTTGTAGCGTAGCCTGAGGGCTTGACACGGTGTCAGCCAGGCTCCCTCTCCAGGCTCTGGCTTCCTTTACCAGTGTCCTTAACTGCCCTGTATGTTTCACCCTAATGGGAAATTAGTAATTTGGAAATCTGGTGAATGGGGTTTGTAAAGGGAAACCTCCCAGATTCTGCTAGTATTTAGTATACCTTGTTAGTCATCCTCTCCCTCCCTACTGCAAGAAATTCTCATGTTCAAATTACACTGCTTCTGACTTCAGAGCTAGACTCCTTCCCTTAAAACATTGGCTGATATCTCACAGAATCCCAGCCTGGTGGGGGTTGGAAGGGACCTCTGGAGATCATCTGGTCCAACCCCCCTGCTCCAGCAGGGTCACCCAGAACAGGGGGCCCAGGATCCCATTGTCCAGATGTGTTTGGAATCCCTCCAGAGAAGGAGACTCCACAACCTCTCTGGGCAGCCTGGGCCAGGCTCTGACAGCCTCACAGCAAAGAAGTTTTTCCTTCTGTCTTACCTCTTGTCCTTATCTCAGTCTTTCTTGCCTTCTTCCATCAGGTACCTGGCAGAGTGGATGGTAAATGGGTATCCATCAGAAAATGTCTGGCCTCTGGATTTGAAACGCTTTGGTACCCTTCAGAGCAGTCGCACTTTCCTCCGTCACCGTGTGATGGAAGTGATGCGTAAGTGAGGCCTCTGCCTTCAGTGCTGGCTGGGGTGTCAGAGGTTTGCCTTCCTCATGGCCTCCTTTGTGGCAATACAGCCTCCTCCCAGGAGAAAGGAACGGATGGATTTTTTTTGTATTAGCAGTGTTCTTACTAACTGTTCTTAAAGGACAGTTGTTGGTACTGTGCTCTCCTATTTCTGTGCTTTGTCTCCAGCATGGGGACGTTTGTGGCTATCTGTAGGACTCTGGCCTAATAAAACAACCCCAAGATATTAACCTGGGGGGGGGGGGGGGGGGTATTCAGAAAGTCTTTGTGGGGATATTCTGCTTTCTCTCATCAAAGTTTGCGATAAACACCTTGCAAGATAGATCTGAGGTGTCATTGTTAGTGTCTAAAGCCACACTGTTTCCTCCTATTATTTGATTGTCTGTCCTGAGATAATGTGGGCAGTGTCTTTTTGGAGAGAAGCATGAAGTACCCCACAACTTGCCAAAGAGGAACAGTTAGCTGAATGCCAAGTCTAAACTAAAACCTTGTGTTCAGGTGAAAGTAGAGAAGTTGAGTAAACTTGTAAGCCCTGCTGTATCCAGAAAATAACCTTATGTTTTGACCTTCCTCATAGAAAAATCACTTTATACTCATGGCATTATTCTGCAGTTGCTTCTCAACACAGATCTCAGTTCTGGTAGCTATAGAATCCCTGCAGTTTTTACAAGACAAGTATTGTATTCAATTTCTGTGGTGTTACCTTCCCATTCGAATCGATTCTTCAATCTACCTATTCTTCTGGGAGTGCCAATACCAGATAATGCCAATAAAATAACTAAACCATTAGCTATGAGGCCAAACCAGTAGAACTATTCAGTAAAAAAATACTCAGCTTATCTTCAGTTTTAAACATTTTATGACTTGTGTAGAAACTTAACATTTATCAAGAAGTATTTAAGCATCTTTATTTACTCCCTACTGGTAACCAGGGAGGATGCTAAATGTTTATTAGAATAACTAGTTTTCAAAATAAGTATATTCTCTATTGGCTGAAAAGGTGTAGGAGCCATATGGGGAAAAAACCTCCCAATAATAAATTAATAAATAATAAAACAGTAATTAGAAAAGGCTGAACTGCCAACATTTAAGAAGGTGAATTAGATGATCCTCCAAGCTGGGGGCTGCCTACCCCAGCATTAGCATTGTCAAAGCAGTTGATGGAGCGTGCTGCTGTGGAATATCACACATAATTAATGCTAATCAGCGTGACTGCGTGAAGAATGGAGAGATTTTGTTACCTTGACAGTATTGTCATGAGACCCTAAGTATCTCTAAACGCAAGGGTTCCGTGCAAATATTGTAATTCTGATTTGGAATAGCTATAAATGGATCAGACCAGATTTGTTGACTTTCATAAACAGCTAGGGAAGGTCAGAACTATTTTGAGGGAAATCTATTTATGGTTTCAGATACTAGTAAGTATTGATAATTTGGAAGAAAATTGTAGATAATCACTTTGCCTAATAAAGGGGTTTTGTGACTGTTGCAGCACTTATGTGTGATCTGAAAGTTCCCCGATGGGACTTCCAGACGGGCAGGCAGCTGCGTACCTCACCGCTGTACGACCGCCTGGACGCACAGGGGGCTCGGTGGATGGAGAAGCATGGATTTGAGAGAGTCAAGTATTTTGTCCCACCTGGGAAGGGTAAGGTCATATTGTCACAGACTCGTTGAATCATTTTAGTTGGAAGAGACCTTTAATTTCATCAAGTCCAACCATTAACCCAGCACTGACAGGGCACCACTAACCCCTGTCCCTCAGCACCACATCTCCACAGCTTTGAAACCCCTCCAGGGATCATGGGGACTCCACCACTGCCCTGGGCAGCCTGGGCCAGCCCTTGGCAACCCTCAAGGGGAAGAAATTGTTCCTCAGGTCCAACCTACACCTCCCCTGGGGCAACTTGAGGCTGTTTCCTCTTGTCCTGTCACTTGTTTCTTGAGAGACCGACCCCACCTGGCTCCACCTTTCTGTCAGGGAGTTGTAGAGAGCCAGGAGGTCTCTCCTGAGCATTCTTTTCTCCACACTGAACAGTCCCAGACCCCTCAACAGCTCCTCACAAGACTTTCCTCTGTCTAGTGCATCCCTATTGGTCTATGTAAGACTTTAGTTCATCCAGTTTATGAATTATCCCTTTGATTCTTCTTTACATTAGACCTGCTGGATTTGGATCAGAGCAAAACCTTCTACAAACCAGACTGGTTTGATATTGTGGGTTCTGAAGTGAAGTGCTGCAAGGAAGCGGTTTGTGTCATTGACATGTCATCTTTCACCAAGTTTGAAATAAGTGTAAGTACCTGGAAAGTGACAAAGCATGGGCCTGGGGATGGCAGCCTTCAGTTAATTATTGACTGCTTTGTAAAATCCTGGGAATCCTGTTGAGGGTAGACAGAGGGAGTCAAGCTGCATTACTAAAATCAGGCTGTACTTAGCATAGATTTCCATGTCTGTCAAGGGCCCAGTTTATAGAAAGACCAGCTTAGCCTATAAGTAGAACTTGCCCTCTGGTGCTCTGTCACCCTTATGTCCTATTGTGCTCGACACATCAGCGTCACCATCATTACAAACTGGAAGAATTTGGGCCAGGACCTTGATGCAGTTTTAAACTCAGATATCTGATTTTCTCTCCCTTTCAATTCCTCTAGTCCACAGGAGACCAGGCCCTGGAGAGCCTTCAGTATCTCTTCTCCAATGACTTGGATGTGCCCGTTGGTCATGTTGTGCATACTGGCATGCTTAATGAGAAGGGAGGTTACGAGAACGACTGCAGCATCGCCCGGCTGAGCAAACGCAGGTGGGTGTGCATGGGCAGAGACCTCAGCCACCACACTCTGGGTGTTGGAGTCTTTAAAGAAACTTCTTGATGGGGATCCTAAACTTGTTTCCCCTCCATAAAGTAAAAAGAATAGTCTTGATTTTTCCACTTACGTTCCTAATTCAGTAACTTGAATGAGAGGAAGCTCGCAAATTTGTCAGTACTGGGGAAAACAGGACTTTTTCTGGGACTACTGAGGAACACAGATTTATACAAAATGTTAGGCCTTCAGGTGTTTAATTTCTCAATCAAAAGGCAAGTGGTTTGCAGTAGTCATTAGAGTTTGATCATTTAAAGTGTAAACCAAATCTCTTCGGTTCCTGGCTAATCTCCTCATTGGGATTGCGTGCTGACGTAGTCCTTTTTCATTATTTCAACTTCCACTGCAGTGTGGGTTCTCTAATTCTGAGCTCTGAAGTCTCTCAGGGTTCTTTTTTGTGCTCTCTGCTGCAAACTGGCATCATCACAGGATCTCACCCTTAGACTCAACAGTTTGAGCTCTCTTTGGCATTTCATAAAAACGTTTTCATTTTTAAAAACTCCTTCATGGACATGTCCCAGCTGACTATTGGTTTTATCTTTCTGAACCATTCTTTATGAAGATGAGCCAGTGTTTGCCCAGGTGGCCAAGAAGGTCACCAGCATCCTGGCTTGTGTCAGCACTGGTGTGGCCAGCAGGACCAGGGCAGGGATTGTCCCCCTGGACTGGGCACTGGGGTGGTCGCCCTTCAAATCCTGGGTTCAGTTTTGGGCCCCTCATGCCAAGAAGGATATGGAAGGGCTGGAGCATGTCCAGAGAACAGCAGTGAAGCTGGGGAAGGGTCTAGAGCACAAGTGTGGTAAGGAGACCTGGGGGTTGTTGAGCCTGGATAAAAGGAGGCTCAGGGAAGACTTTCTGGCTTCTGCTGGGTTAATGGTTGGATGTGATTTTATAGGTCTTTTCCAACCCAAACAATTCTGTGATTGCATGTGTGTGCTCACTGTATTGGGATGAAAGCGTTCTTCTTTGCTGCTCTTAAAAACAGCTTTTCTTTCTCTTCCTCTTCTGTCTGCATTCATGTATTGCTTAAAAGCATTGTCCTTCTCTGTGTGAAACCAGTCGCTTTCCTCCTTGCCTACTCATTTCTGCAGATGTTCTCTCTGTCAGTAATGAACTTCAACTCGCAGTTTGTGTGAAAGAGACTTGCACAACAAGTAGCTCATTTTCACTTATCAAGTGGAGTTCTGTTTTTGGAAGCTGTTAATAATAGCTGCCATTGTGTGCAAAAAGACGTCTGCTGAAACAAGCAAGCGCTGTGTGAACCATGAGCTCTCCTGACTGTCCAAGGAGACAGAATCACGGGTGAAGAGCTGCATGTACCTTCTGCAAAATGACTGTGACTTTTGAGATGCCTCGTGAACTCTCTGTAGGACTGCCTGTGTTCCCCTCCTCGTCACTTCTTGTCACCCAAGTACTGCTGTCACTGGAAGGCTGGGGGGGTTGTTGCGACAGACGCGATGGCGTTGATCCAGAGGCTTGAGCTGTGGTTTTTGCAAACCAGCTTGTTTTGGTCTCCTGTTAGCTTGGAAGCTGCTAAACAGTTCCAGAGAATGAACTGAATCATCTCATGGCTGTCAGTTAATTGTTTCTTGTTTTCAATTTGTCCGTTCCAGCTTCTTCATGATTTCCCCTACTGACCAACAAGTCCATTGCTGGGCCTGGCTGAAGAACCGCTTGCCCGATGACAGCAACCTGACCATGGAAGATGTGACCTGGAAGTACACGGGTAAGAAATCACTGAAAGCAGACCTCCTCAGACAGCTCAAATCACAAATGGGAGCTTGTGCTGTGTCCCAGGGAATTGTTTAAAGTGTCCAGAGTGGTGGTTGGGTCTCCTTTCCAAAGAGTTTGATGAAAACAGCAATTCAGAGACTTCCTTCTAGCAAGCTGTGAGTTGGGAGACAGCTTTTCTTTCCTGTGGGCTGTCAGGAGAGTTTTAATGACTCTTTACTCCAGCCTTAAATATAAATCTACCTATTAGTTCAATAAACATGAAGACTTAAGAGATTAGGGCATAAACATATGCAAGTTGGGCACCAGGCAAGACTTCTGCCTCATCCTAATGCTGTTACCTTGCCCTCTTTAGCTCTCAATCTGATTGGCCCCCGTGCTGTGGATGTCCTGTCAGAGCTGTCATACGCCCCAATGACTGCAGAACACTTTCCCTCTCTCTTCTGCAAGGTGAGTGACTGTGCTGTCTTCCTCCTCACCCTGATAGGTTTTCTGAAGCCTGTGTGGAAGAAGGGGAAGAAATGTGCTTTGGTTGATTTGAGAGAAATTTAGATTTATTAATATGGGTTTCCTGCAGGTCCTGCTGGTGATGAACTCACTAGACTCACTGCAGCTACTTCTCTTTGGGTTCTGCTTGCTAAATATATAGGTGCATATGCATTTTTTTTCACTATTCCTCTCACTGTAGGACTGGTGCCATCTGACATCTTGGCATATATAATATATATAATCAATTATGAAGCTGTCAGTCAAACAGGCAGCTGGGATCAGTGACTCGCGAGACATTGCCCCCATCACATTAGGAAGCTGAGCAGAGAGCTGGTGTTTGCTTTCTGGCTGCTATCTAGAACACAAGTCTGTGCCCTGACCTAGTTCCAAGGCTTGCTGCCAAGTGTCATGGAGTGATAAGAAGTCTGGATAACATGACGTCGCTGTTTGAATTTTTAAATTAAAATTCTTGGCAAGTATGTGCCAGCAGTGAATTGCAGCAAGGAAGGGGAGAGGAGCCGGCCAGTGTGGTTTGTGTTATGCCTTGTGCTCCCTCCGGGTCTCCGCTGTGCTGCGGTTTGGATGATTTTCCCCCTCTCTGATGCTGCAGGAGATGAGCGTGGGCTATGCTAACGGCATCCGTGTGATGAGCATCACTCACACAGGAGAACCTGGATTCGTGCTGTATATCCCCATAGAGGTAAGAGCACGCTCTAGCCTCAGCTAATTAACACAGTTGCTTGCATGCATAATGAGAAACCCTTTACGAGTTGACTTGGGCTAATAATATGTCTGGTCTGTTCCATGGGAAAGCTGCCTGCAGGCAGCAGGGGAGTTCCCCTGCTTTGTATCGAGTTCCAGTCAGGCAAACCTCCTCTGCTCCAGCGGCAGGGCACAGTCACATCTGAGCTGCTGTCGTGCTCTCCTGGTGTCAGACTGTAGCTCTGTGTCACCCCCTTCCTTTGCAGTACGCCCTGCATGTGTACAACGAGGTGATGAACATGGGCCAGAAGTACGGGATCCGGAACGCCGGTTACTATGCGCTCCGCAGCCTGCGCATCGAGAAGTTCTTTGCGTTCTGGGGCCAGGATCTGGATGCTTTTACCACTCCTATGGAGTGTGGACGCGAGTTCCAGGTCAAGCTGGAAAAGGTAGAGTGTAAAATTGCAATCACCTCCTGCCGTGAGGGCTGCTCTTGCAGTAGGGTGGGTGGGAGAGCAGCTCCGCACTGAGAGGTCTCCCATCTGAGGGGGTAGATAGGTTGGGTTTTGAAGGAGCTGCATGCAGTGTTTAGCTAGAACCTATATTCTTCTACTTCAGAAAGATGGTAGAAATATCAAAAATATTCTGTCTTTATTCTGGGCAGTGTTCTAGGGACCTTGTAGCTTCGGGTGTTGCTCGTGTGCGCATGTTGTTACAGTTTCCCTCCAGTTCATAAAATGTGGTAGACTTCTGGAACCAGAAAAATGCAAAAACTAGAATGGTGACGTGGTTTTAACTACAGTGAAAACAAGAATTAATGTTTTAAAGGCCCAAATCACAAAAATTTGTGTGTCTTTTAACATCTGGAACAACAAACATGTCAGGGAAGCTTTTCTCTGGGCTGTCCTTCTTGGGTATAGAATCATAGGATTGTTTTGGTTAGAAGAGATCTTCAAGTTCATAGACTCCAACTGTTCCCCCAGCACTTCCAGGGCCCCACTAAACCATGTCCCTCAGCACCACATCTCCACAGCTTTGAAACCCCTCCAGGGATCATGGGGACTTCACCACTGCCCTGGGCA
>JANIJG010020529.1:0-47352 GCA_024611175.1 Megaceryle torquata
GCCCTGGGGCTGTTTAGCCTGGAGAAGAGAAGCCTGAGAGGGGAGCTTAGGAATGCTGAGAAATCTCTGCAGGGTGGGGGGTCAAGTAGAAGGGGCCAGGCTCTTGTCAGTGGTGTCCTGGGACACAACGAGAGGCAATGGTCACAAGCTGGACAGCATGAAGTTCCACCTCAACATGAGGAAAAACTTCTTCATTGTGAGAGTAACAGAGCCTGGAACAGGCTGCCCAGAGAGGCTGTGGAGTCTCCTGCTCTGGAGACTTTCCAGACCCACCTGGGTCTGTTCCTGTGTGGCCTGTCCTGGGTGATCCTCCTCTGGCAGGGGGGGTGGACTTGATGCTCTTTCGAGGTCCCTTCCAATGCCTACCATTCTATGTTTTTATGATTGTAGTTCTTCATTTTAACCTGGATCCTTTTGGAATATTGATCAGGCAGTCAAGGCTAGAGTGCTGTTACTCTGTTGGTGCCAGAAGGAACCCAACATTAACCTCAAGTCCGTGTCTTGATCATGCTGAATTAGTGCAAAAGACAGACAAGCAAAAGCCATGGCTACTTCATTTCTCCTAGGCAGAGCACTAGAGCTTGCAAAGAGCACTTCTCGCTTCCTCCACCCTCTCTGCAGGCAAGAGCAACACAGTCAGTACGTCCAAGGGCTTAAAAATATTTGCATGCATTTGATATTTCTATCTTGAAAGTGTATCAGAATATTAATGTGAGAATGGAGATGAGGCAAATGACTTGTTAGCACTTAGGTTTTTACCTGCAGTCTAGACAGACGTGATGCATGCAAAGATTGGATGTGAAACTGTAGTAGTGATCATACACCCAGGCAGTGTTTGTGCTCCTCTGCTTAAAACACGATTGAAAGGGGTGGCAAATACCCAAAGCCACAATTCCTTTTACCCCTTAGTCTGGTGTCAGTTGCACAACGCAGCTGTTTGCCACCCCTTGCCTCTCTTCCTTGGGTCATGCTCTGCTCTTTCTCTCTTTACATAGCTAGAAAAATCCCAGCCTTAATTAGATCCTAGTTCCTCATCCATGAGGTGGTAAAATTCAGGTTCGCATGAACACTTCCACAAGAATTAGGGACTGTGGCTTAGTTTCTGGTGCTATCCTCAAGCTTCATTCAGCACTGTCATTGTGTACATCTTGCCCTTTCTTTCTCAGCATCCACTGTTCACATTAGGAAGGACCTAGCCCTTAGTCTTTCAAAGTCTTAAAAAACCATTTTTCCTTGTTTTGAAGTTGCAGCTTCATAATGTATTTTTGATCATGGATTATAGATGTATTTCTGGCAGAATCTGGGCTTTCTTATTCCATAAAACCACCACCAAGTGACCCAAAAATCTATTCTCAGATATACACCAGTTCTGACGGATTCTGCCAATCTTCTTGCACAAGCAAATCTGTGGAATTCTGGGTTGTTTGTACAAGCCATGTTGCTCATGTACAGAGTGACAACATTTCACACAGTAGTTCTCACGACTACATTTAGATTATTCTTTAAATTCATAAAACTTATTAGCAAACATGGTTTCCAACAAAAATTGAAACATTATTATGGAACTTTGAAGGTGACGTTCCATCACAGCGTATCAAATTGATAAGGGCTTTGCAAAGAGCTGAAAAATCTGCCAGGGCAACGCATTCAAATGCACTTCATTACATCAGCTGAGAAATATTTCTGCCTTGCAAGCGGAACAGTGGAAACATGAACCACTCTGTTTCCTAAAACAAAACCATTTCCCGTTGCCACCCTTCACAGTGTCCATAAGACATGTGGCCCTACAAGGCACTCAGCACCTTGTCATTCCCTACAGCATACGAGGCACCTGCAGTGCTGGGTGTTTGCTTGTGTGAGTTTGGCTGGGGCAACACAGCAGAACCCCCCAGACAACTTACACACAGCACATTTCTACCTTTGGTGGAACTAAATCCCACTGAGTCGTAAATATTGACTCAGCAGTGTGGCTGCTGCTTTCATTTTTGCACTGAACAATGCCATAGGAGATTACTGGGCTTAGCAGCTGATTTTTGCTTGTAGGATGGATCAGCGATCATTGATAACACAGAACCTTTTTTATATGCTTCTTTTAGTCAACAAATTGTTGCAGCATGGCAACCATGATTATTCATCTGTGCTGGAAATAGGCTTTCCTTCCTCATACAAATACAAGAGAACTTTCCTTCCTTTTTAGCTCTGTGGGTTACAATTATTAGTCCTAGTTCGCTTATTTGCCAACACTGGGAAGTGACAGGAAGGAAAAGGATGTTTCCATTACCAAAGTTCCTCTCTGCTTTGTAATAATCTTACCATTTACCTCACATGCAATTTTACTCCAAAGTCCCAGCTAAGACAGGAGATATCAGGTGCTTCTTCTTATATGGACTTCATAAAAGAAAGGGGCTTTCTTTCCACCTTGCTGGAGTATCCACTCCAATGGTAGACAAACATTTTTGAACAATATTGTCTGTCTTGCCCTACAGAATAAATTAGTTTCTCTTAGTGGTTTTGTGCCTTCTTTAAAGAACTGATTTCTTGATGGGAGCATCTAGAAATAGTAACATGTTAGATTAATAACAACAACAAAAAAATTGACTAAGAAGACAATGTGAAAGGAATAAATGTAAGCTTTCCCTCTGGAATGTAGCTGTTCCTTGAGGATGTAGAAGGTGTTTTCACGTGGCCTGTCAAACGTACCTAAGCAACACCTGAAAGGTTAATATTTGCCACAATGATCATAGCTAGTCAGAATTTAATTTTCTGCAGGGAATGTACACAGAAGTAAAAAATGGAAAAGTGAAAAATAAATCTGTAAATTGCAAGAAAAACAATTTATTTTTTTGAATGAAACATTTGGACTTTCCTTTTTGATGCAGTAGATTTTTCTTATTATAGTAGATGTTTCTTGCATAAAAATTCAATACTGTTTAGCAGAAAAAAAAAAAAAAAAGATGAGGAAAAAAAAATCCACCGGTAGTTGCAAAGGACACTTCAACCTTACTCCTCAAATTATAGACCAAGTAATAATTGCAGCATTTCTTTGATGACTAATTTCCAATAGGTTAATATGTCCATGAAAATGTCATTGACAATTCACAAATACTACACGAAGAAAAATGCATTGAGTAAATTATTGGCTGTTTATGACTTATTTTCTCAGCCTTGGTTATTACAGTTAAACGATGTAAACATTAGATATAATAACTATTCAGACATAAAACCAGGCTATTTATCACAACTCCACACAGAAAAATTAAATTCAAGGACATAGCCACAGATGGCAAGAGAATTTTTTAGTAGTATTCACTGCAAAGAAATCCCTGCCTAAAGAGCTTCTGTTTTACACAGAATCACAGAATGGTAGGGGTTGGAAGGGACCTCTAAGGATCATCAAGTCCAACCCCACTGCCAAAGCAGGGTTGACCAGAATAGATCACACAGGAACAGATCAAGGAAGCTTTTGAAAGTCTCCAGAGAAGGAGATTCCACAACCTCCCTGGGCAGCCTGTTCCAGGCTCTGTCACTCTCACAGTGAAGGATTTTTTCCTCATGTTGAGGTTGAACCTCCTTTTTCCCAGTTTATGGCCCTTGCCCCTCATCCTGTCACTGGACAACACTGAGCAGAGCCTGGCCCCATCTTCCTGACACCCACCCTTCAGATATTTATAAGCATTGATAAGTGAAGCTAACAATAAAACCCCCAAACATTAGATGGTAATGACACAATCTATAAGTAAATGGACCAAATGATATCCAGATGCAGATAGCCTACATAAGGTTATTAACTAATTTCTAGTTGTTTGCAGTCAGCCAGGTAAGCCATTAATCTGTCGTGTTTACTGATATCTTCCTCAGTTTACCCATTTCTCATAAAAATGACCTAATGCCTTGTTTAATAAAGCCAAAAGAGACAGCTAAACCATTGTTTCCATCCCACTTAAACCATTCAGAGATGTATTCATAAAATCAGCTGCATGAAGACATTTTAATATCAAGAAAGGGCATTTTGTTCTTGATCGGTTCAGGTCCTCTTCTGGTTTCTTGCTTGGCCGGCACCCAAGGGGGTCTCTGTCTGTTCTGCCTTTGATCCCGATCTGTGTGTCCTGAACCCAGCACCAGAATCCAGCTCCTGAACACAGCTCCATCTGCTGCTGGGCCCAGCCTGGGACTCTCCCAGTGCCTGCTCCGCAGCACCAGTGGTGACAGTGATGTAATTGCCATCAAAGGAGTATTGGGTTCCATACTGGTTTTATATATATTTGTGTACATTCCATTTTATTAGTACTATTTTCATAGTGATTCAAGCTGTCCCAGTTCCCTTGTCTGCTGGCTGAGTCGCTCTCCCTCATTCCCTTTCTCTTCCCCTGTGGGGAGGGAGGGGGGTTAACAGAAAGTGGCTGTGACAGGGCTAAGGGGCTGCCCTGACCCTAACCCTGACAGCTATGAATGGATATTTCTGGAAGCTGGATCTTTCTCAGATGTGCTAGGCAGGAGAGGAATGGCTCATTTTGTTGCTCGAGTCTGAAAAGAACCCAGCTTTGACACTTCCATTTTATGTGAAAACACAGTATTATCTCCCTTATAATGACCCTTTCTCCTTCAGAGGAAACGCTGGAGCACTGGGTTGGCAAGGGGATTATTAATGTGCTTCTCTGCTCCGTTAGCTCCTACTGTCCTTTATTATCCATATTCACTTTGTGGAATATTTGAGTTTGTGTTGCGTACGGCCTCCTCGGGCACTGCCCCAGATGGTGTCTTTCCTCTCTGTTATGCCACTTGCTGCACAGGAATCTGCAAGAGGAGAGTATGGCAGCTCCCAGAGCAGTGGCTTCTAGGAAAGTGCCTAGCATGAGTGGACAACTCAAAGATGAAGGGACTGCAAGGTGGTGTCTTGTTCAGTCCACTGCTCAAAGCATTTTCTGCCATGAGATCAGACCAGATCACTCCAGGCCTTGAAAACACGCAAGGATGGACACTAAACAGCCTTTCTGGGCAATCTTCTTCCTCTGCTTCACTTCTAATTTTATAAGGACTTCTAACAGAAGGATGACATTCAAACTCTTCCAGGATGACATCCAGACTCTTCCTGGCTATGTGTTCTGAGAAACTCTCTCTTGTAGACTAATATCAATCAAGCTGGAACATACCTAATTTTACCAGGCCTCCAGCAGTGTCTTTGTTTCACAATAACAGGTCAATTATTCTTTTGATACTGTGAGCAAGTAATCCAGCACATACAAGGCAACTTTCTCCATGGATATTTGCAAGAAGAAAAGGAATGGACAGTTTAGCAACAACTGACAAACCAAAGCAGTCAAAGAGGGCAATCAATTACAAGGAATGAACAAGGTGAATTTTAATAGAGAAAATTGGTCAGTAGCCCTGAAGCTTTGCTTTGTTCAGCTTTTTGTTTTGCCAATATGGGAAAAAATAAATAAATAAAAAAATCAAGAATTTTGTATCTGGGTCATTCACATGGCCTAGGAGTAGCCCAGGTAATGCCGTCTTTCTACCTTAATCTCATCTACGAGCTTTTATCTAATTCCCACTTCTTTTTTCCCACCTCAGTCTCCATCTTCTGTCCTCTGTCTCTAGGTTTTCAGTCATGGGAGTTAGGATAGAGAAGAGAGACAGATGGAAACATGTTTGAGCTGAATAAAGATAAATCATGAAACAAAAAATTATCAAACATTATTTTTTCATCCCAGAACTAGAAGTTAATGGCAAATCTCAGCAATAGCGAGGGCTGGAAAGACCTACTTTGATTTTTGATAAATCCAATGTATTTCTTCCTGTTTGTTTTGCATTTTACACAGAAAATATGACATCCTAACAGAGAGCCAGAGGAAGACTTGTCCACTGTATATTCCTAGGAGAATATCTATAATAATAACATGCATGCTGAGGATGCTTGAAGATTACTTTTTAAATCTAAAAGTGATTTTTGAGATTCTTGAAAGATGTTTTAAAAAATAATAATAAATAAAATCAATGCATTAGTATTAATAACACATACTGTAGAGGTATGATGCTATCAGGTGGAACCAAAAGAAAGTTCTCCCTTTGAAGGATACCATGCCCTAGACTGTGTGTGTATAGATAATTAGCTATCCTCCTACTTCTTTTCATCTCTTACATGTAAGGATCATCTTATCTCTAGTTATTTCTCTTGAGGATACGCTGTCATTTCAGCACTATCCGCCTAAACAAATTGGACAAAATTGTTGATGTAAATCCCAAAGAGCAGCAATGCATCTTCATTATAGTAATTATGTGTTTTATAACTTTTTTTTTTTGCTATATAAAACAGTTAGTTGAGCTTTAATTAAAGTTCAAAAGACAGCCAAGTGCTTATGGCAAAGAAATCTGAGGGAACACAGTTAAAATAAAATAAGAATCTCATGTTAAAACCAGAGCAAATTATCTGGATCATACCACCCTATCTGGCTTCATGTTTCTACCTGTGAAGGCACATCATAAATCAGATCTACTGACCCCACTGCTCAAAATGAGGAGGTAGGAGACAAAAAAAACCGCCTCTGGTTTCGTAAAACCAAAATGAATTAAAAAGAAACAAATATTGTCCCATCACAATACACACACACACCCCCCTCTCTGATGTGTCTAATTAATTTTCATTTTAGCATCTCCAAATGTCATCACTTGCAATTTACTTTTTCAAAACGTATCCTTAATTCTGGTGGTGCCTGCTGTGTCATTAATGGACTGTCTGATTTTCACTGACAAAAAACACTCCGAGGGATTTGTAAAATGCCCTAAAATTCACTCTCCGTAGAAATCCAATGATTAAGACCTAAGTAAGTGAATGACAGAGGGCAAAAAGTGACAGGGACAAATAATATGGGCAAAGAGCAGGAGAAGCATATGAGTGGGTCAAAATGAAATGGAGCGGAGGTGAGAAAGATGAAGTTGGAAAATCACCAATTGCTTGAAAAATATTTCATGTGCCTTTCTTGTTTTCCAAACTCAGCCTATCGTTGCAGTCAAATTACTGGACATTTTTAGTGTTTGAAGAGTATAGATCAGAAATATCTTTTAAATATATTAAAAGATAAGAGTGTTTTCAGGAGAGGCATTGTAAACTCATGAATGTCCCCAGAAAATAGTATAATATTTGTGATTTATTTGTTAGTATATCTGTGTCATTCATTGCATCTACATTGAATCAGTAGAGTTAGTAAAAAAAGCTAACAGTGCGGGTCACAAATCGTACTACCTGGTAGCTATTCTTAGGTAAATACACTCTTAAACTGCAGTGAAGCTGATAAATATATACAGGAAATCTCAATAGTGAAATCAACCTACTTGCTTCCAAGAGAGAACTCTGGAAGGCAACCCTTCTTAATACACTGATTTTCCACGTTGGTGACATCCCTCAGTTCACCCATTTCTCCCAAGCTTTTCTTTTTTGCCTTTTCTAGAGCTCCCCATGTCTAGGCCAGGTTTCTTGGTCTGGTCAGGAGAACCATTATCTTTCTGCTCATTCCAATTTCCCAGAAGAACTTCCTCTATGCTTCAAAGAGATTAACTAACATCAGTATAGAAACTGAAAACAGTTTGTTTCTGAAAAATATTAAGATAAAGATCTCTCAAAAGAGATATCTAGAGAGGAGTATAAGAGTAGATGAAGTGGAGAATTAAGTTTTTATGTAAAAGAACTCATGTGGGATCCATAGAATTAAAATAGGCAAACAATCTTGACTGTGTTTTGTAATCATGTCAGCCAACAGCTATACGATTATGGCATTTCAGTGTCTGTGGAAACACATTTTACAGACTTTAAAAACCATCTTAATTTGGTTTTCTGCATTTTTTTCCTTATAGAATCAAAGAATTATGCACTCAGGAGCCCTGAAAATCAGGTTATTCACTGGTCACTTGGATTATTTTTAACTTTTGGTTCTTATACAACACACATCTTTCCCTCAAGGTCAAGAACACCTGAGAAACAAGCTTCTCACTGGACTTGAATCTTGATCAGCTTTATCATATCACTCAATTGCTCGAGTTCATCGGAGCTACAGACACGAACATTCAGTTCATCACACCCATAAAATACACCAATAATCAGAACTGACCTAAAGTAAGGTCAAGCATGAATTGCTATCCAGCATGGCTGAAGGATGTCCACTGTAACAAGAATTGTCTTATTTGCTGAAAGCCAGACAAATAGCAGTTTTGTGGCAATCAAAAAGCAACATTTCTCTGGCAGATGGGTGAACATTTATCTCAACTGCTTTTTTAACCATAAAAAAAGGTACACAGACTGGTAAGTTAATTTATTCAGAAAACATTGTCTGGTTTTTGTTTCGCCTGCCTTTCAACACCTATAATGCAGATGTTAACATCACAGGCAGTGACCTACATCTCTCTTAATAGCCAAAGGAGAGAAATAGATGCCTTAGGGATGTGATTCATCTGACATATTTCAGACAGATATTTACCTAGGAGATGAATTGCACCCAGGACTGAACTAAGTATATTGGCTAGATCTTCACAGACTATAAAGAACATGGGCTGATCAGAGGAGTAAATTTCCTCAAATGAATCCTACTTTGTGTCCAAGTGGTAAAAGTCTGGTACAGGGTCAGGACTCCAGGTTCTATGGGCACAGTCTAGGTAATTTCCACCAGAATGTGAAGTTCCTTTATGGACACATTAAAGAGTGACTCACGACTTTTATGGTCTACGTCTCTTACTAAACCAAATTAACCCCTCATAAGACCTGCTATCCTCCAGACTGTTGAGAAGGAATAGCTCTCAAAAAGGTCAATGTTTTGAAATGTTTGACACATCTACCTTCAGGTTGTAGTTTTCAAGAGTGTTAAATTAGAAGGCCAATTCTCATGCAGTAACATTTCTGCAGCTTTCAATTGTTACGATAGCTTTTCCAAACTCTCCAAGAAATTTCAGAAAACTCCTACCTGTCTGACTGTGGAATGTCATGCATTAGCTGCAGAAACGGCTAAACTTAGCTAATAACTACACCTGATCACATTTAATTTATTATTATTATTCTTTTAATGCATTGTGATAAAACTGGAATTTCTTCAGATGCTAAATAAAGGTAGAACACTTCTTCTGGAACATTTTCAGTTCAGTTTTGGGCACCGCAGAATAAAAAAAGACACTGAGGTGATGGAGAGAGTTCAGAGAAGGGCAATGAAGCTGGTGAGGGTTCTGGAGAAAATTTCTGATGAGGAGCAGCTGAGGGAGCTGGGGTTGTTCAGTCTGGAGAAGAGGAGGCAGAGAGGAGACCTTGTTGCTCTCTACAGCTGCTTGAAGGGAGGTTGCAGTGAGGTGGGTGCTGGTCTCTTCTACCAGGTAACTAGTGATAGGATGAGAGGAAATGGGCTGAAGTTGCCCCAGTGGAGGTCTAGGTTGGATATTAGGAACAATTTCTTCCCTGAGACAGTGGTGAGGCCTTGGAACAGGCTGCCCAGGGAGGGGGTGGGATCACCATCCCTGGAGGAGTTAAAAAAAAATCTCTAGATGTGGCACTGCAGGGCATGGCTTAGTGGTCATGGTAATGTTTAGTAGATGGTTGCACTTGATGATCTTGAAGGTTGTTTCCAACCTTAATTATCCTGTGATTTTTGTTTTGTTTTTTAAATCACCAGAAGTCTTAAAATACCAAGAGAAATGTTTTATCCTTTTTAATGAATTAAAACATATAGTTCTTTAGCAGCTCCTAAAATAAAATGAAAAAAAGTATTCAGCTGTAGCTACCATGGTTCCCACATCCCCATGAAAAGCACTTTTGTTTTTTTTTTTTTCTTTCAGCCTAAAACCAGAGGATGAGAGCCTTGTGAGAGCTCGGCATGCACTTTTCTTTTCTAATGTAGCACAGCAGGAGAGAGATGCAGGGATATGTGCACATGTTCAGGTTTTCTTAGTATTAGAGTAGATGGAACAGCTAGAACATACATCAGAATAGTGTGTTTTCAGCAGATGCTGACATATAACTAACCTGATCTCCTTCTATGACAAGGTGACCCTCTTAGTGGATGAGGGAAAGGCTGCAGATGTCATTTACCTGGACTTTAGTGAAGCTTTTGACACTGTTTCCCAGTGTCAAAAGCCCATTCTCCTGGAGAAATTGGCTGCTCATGGCTTGGATGGGTGTACTCTTTGCTGAGTAAAATCTAGCTGGATGGTCAAGCCCAAAGAGTGGTGGTGAATGGAGTTAAATCCTGTTGGTGGATGATCAAAAGTGGTGTTCCCCAGGGCTGGGCAGTTGGAAGGTTTGCATCAACTGGGGACTATTTCTTGTACACAGTCTGCTTTGGAGAGTAAGAAAAAGCATGAAATAAGGATGAATGATTCCTTGTCAGGTAGCCTCAGCACCATGGAATAGTTATAAGCATATTTTATTTAACATTATGAATATAATTCTATAACTAGAAACTGGACGTGATGACACATAAGGTCCCTTTCATTCCTACATCCATATTGAGTTATCCTTACTTAATTAATCTTTGTCTTCTTTTTATTAAACACAAAGAAACCTAAGTCATGTTATTTAAAGTAAGGGGAAAGAGGGAGGGGAAGCAGAGGATGCTGTACCAGGAATATCTCCATAGAGACTCTTTTCCTACACTGATGATTTAAGGTAGCTCAAGAAAACTCCAGCCTTTCTTAAAATAGATACATTTGTCAACTTGAGTTGCAACAGATATGTCACTGAATATTTCCCAAATGTGCAAAATATTGTATTCTGTAATACATGCTATGTCTTCAGTATGCAGTCCCATCTAAGTCTTCTTTTGGCTCCCTCTCTTGACAAATTATAGACATTTGGTTCCCTTTTGTCCTTAAAGTCACAACAAACAGCTGATGTGTAATTTTAATCTTTCAGCTTTTTGTACACATAACTTATGAAGAAATGTGGAGGGAGAATAAAAGGTCCTCTTCCTAGTGGATTTTGGTGTTGTTTCACCTCAGAGTACCCTTCTTCCTCACCCCTAGGCCAAAATTGCCTGGGAAGAATTTTTCCTGAAACTTCATTTTGTGTTCAAATAAGCCACTTATTTTAAACCTTATTTAACTATTTTATTAAACTAGAAATGTGTTTCCCTTGTAAATAATGTCAACTAGTACAGTACTATAGAACTCCTTAGTCAAAGCACTCAAAGAAATTTTCTGAATAAAAATGAAAACCAAATCAGCTTTACCTTTTGAAAATGTAGCTCTCAGTATCACCAGAATTTACCCACCTATACCAATCAAAAAGTGTAATTCCAGTGAACATTCAGGTTCATTTATTTCAAAATAGCTTTGTCTCTTATAAACTAGTACTATTGGAATTTTCCTAGCTGTCTTTAATTAAGAGTAATTAAGAGTAATAGTGTCAGCTGAATTTAATATGATGTAGTGTTGATGCAAGTAACAGTTTCATACCCAAGAAGCAGTGTTGTTAAAGTCAATGGGATTCAGTTGGCAGGAAACTTTAAGCAATATAAACACAAAGTATAAAATGAGTCATTATTACATGTGTAGGAATAGCAAGAATAAGAAAACGATGTAAGCTATAAATAAAAGTAAACTGATTATTCCATTTCTGCATTTTTAAATTTAATGAATCTTGATAGTGCATGCTGCCCTAAATCAGTATTCTGTTATTTAATTACTTCAGGTAATATGTCGGTGATCAGGTTGTCTCTTGCAACAGGAGAACTACTTCTTTCTTGTATAAACAGTCAAATAAAACTGAGGTGTATGCCCAGTTTCTATGGTGTCACCACAGTGTATGGCATACCAACCAGAGGTTGAAAGAAGAGTTGCATTTGTATCCCTTATTTCATTGTAAAATAACTGTGAGAGAAGTATAATGTGAATAAGCACCAACACAAACACCTGAAGCCCAGGTACATCATAAACCATTAGAAACTACATTTCATTCCACAGATATTTCTTAATATTAACAACATTCCATGGAAGATTCACAAATACCACAGTGACTAGGAAGAATACAAACCCATAAGCAAGTAACTACATCACTTTAAATTCAATTTCTGATCTATATCAACATTTTTACTTCCTTCTTTTAGCACCTGCAGTATATTGGCCAGAAATTTTCACTGCAATTCCCATTTTTTTTCCTGAGTAATTGCTCTGAGTTAATTTACAACCTAGTAATGTGTGTAAGCAGATCAAATTATTCCTTCCCATGTTCATTACCTTGTATTTGTCATCAGAGAATTCCATCTGCTGTTGTAATGCCCATTCATCTAAACAGTACTAATGTCACTGGAAAGCAAGTTACTCTTGAAGCAGTGTAAAATAAACTGTGAAGTAGATGTCAAAAGCTATTTTACCTGTTTTACATTCGAATCCTTGCTTTGCTTCACTCACTTTGCTACTGAGCAGAATCAATAACAGCATTCATGATGGGATACAGACATTCAGCTCATAAGCTTTCAAGATATTAGCTTTTTTCACTTATGAAGGGTGGATGGGGAGAAAATGAACTAGTTGGCAAATGTGCTTTTCTTCCTTCTCCAACGACACCTCTCTTGTATTTATTGCAGTTTAGGCAGGTATTAAAGACATTTACTTTAAGGTAAATTTGCCAGATTTGACAGTTTGGCAAAAAATAAAGAGCAGGTTATATAACAGTAAGAAAACTATTTTTTCCTTCTGCTTTTTTTCCCCCCTTCATTATTGCTTTATAGGCATAAAATATTTGTCTAGAATTTCTCTTATGTTGCAGTTACAAAGCAACAGACCTTAGAGCAATTAGTAGTATTCAGACTACCCAAGATTTTTGTAGCTGGGCTACATAGTTATAGTGGGTGTCCTGGCCTCATGAAATTCCAGTCTGCTGTAAGAGTCTGCTCATAAATAAGATTGTATCCTGTGTTCCTTGGGGTCCTCTCCCACCTCAGGCATAACCAGTAGAAAATAAGAGGACCACAAGGTCTAACTTTATTGCTAATTCTGCCTGGCGTCTACCACTTTCCTACAGCATGTGCTAGGTTGGTCCTGCAAAAACTAATGGCTTTTGATTAACTTTGCAGAGAGGATTGGCTGTGGGTTAGGGCAAGATTACTGTAAAAGGTTAGTAGAAAGAATCTGGAGAGTGAGCAAAATTTACAATGGATGAAGGAGTTTAAGCCCATTAAAGTCTGGATAGAGAATTGTGATTCTTCAAAATGTATAAAAAAGTTATTGTGGCCACATTCATTTTTCTACAGGATAGATCAGAACTGCATAGGCCTCTTTTTAATGTGTTATAGAACAGCTCAAATCAGAATACTTTAAAATGATGGTTTGGTTGTTTTATAAGGCTTTTTACTATTTTGATAGGGTTTGGGTTGTTTATTAAAAGTAAGGTAGCTGTTGGCAGATAAATATCCATTACTTTACTCTTCTGAAGTGTAGAAGATAACAATATAAGGCAGTTCTCTAGTGAACCCAGGAAAAATAATAATAAAAAAAACTTGTTAAAAGTTAGACTGTAGTGGAAAAATGAAAAGTGAAAACATATTGTTTTTAAAAGCTGGCACACTGGCTTAAATGATATTTCTCTCCATCTCCTTTTGTCTTTCATTGGGATTTTTTTGCTGTTTCCAGAATGCAAGCGTCCCCGATAGTCAATCAGGATCGAAGTTATGTTCAGTCATTTATAAGTTAGGTGTCCAGCCTCCTGCAGAAGGTCTTTTGTATGAACAAGGGCTTTCAATCAGATACTTTCACCAACAGATCTGATTGAACAGCAGAGCTGTCATTTAGTTTCCTTATTAATAGCATAAGGAATAGGAAACAACAGATAATAAATATACAGACAGCAGAGAATATATAGAAGGATCAAGACATTCAGTAGTCCCAATAAGGGAAATGCAAAGTACTCTTCATTTGTTGCTATCAATTCCTTAAGAATTGGTTTGTTACTTTATTCAAATATCAAAACCTGGTTTAATACTCCAGCTCTCATTTACATTACTATACTTTGTTTTAGGCATTACACCACTCAACTTCAAATAGCAGATTGGAAGTTTCTCTGTCTGCCTGTGTATCATCGTTGTGTGGTATCCTTTCTGTGACTGAAACAAGTCAAAATCCCCAAAACTACTTTTTTTCTTATATTATTAATTAGCCTCTTGCAGTCATCCTTGCAGTCAGTTCCACCACTGCTGAGGAACAGCAAGTCACATGTGCAACTTAGCCCAGTACCAAATAACATTTATATATTTCAGATCACTACTTTAGATCCCAGAGAACATAAGGCTTCCTGGTTTTAAGACTGTGTAACTTTATCATAGCTCTCCTGCCCCACATATCTCAGAAAGCTTTGGGGAGAAGATGTTCCAAGCCTGTTCATAGGCCAGAGAAAAATAGCTCCAATTAGTGAGCTGGAACTTGGCTGGGAGCACAGTGAGATCATTGCAGTGCTGGATCCATTGGTTCCTGCTGTCTTACAGGAATGGGCAATTAGGGATTTGGAGTATTAAACAGCCATTACACCAGAATAGCCTTTTTGCAGGTCATATGTTACATAGCTCCAGCAGGAAGCTGCACTTGAACTGCTTGTTACTTGCCTGCAGCTTAAGAGACACGGGTTAGTCAATCGTTGTGATGGATATGAATCTCCTTCTAGTTTCTGCCTTGAATTTAACCATACTTAGTTCCAACTATTGTTGTATCAGCAACCTGAATTCTTCCTTTATTTGCATCTTTACTTAGAAGCAAGCGAGCACACTTTTAAAATTTTCTTTAGATAATCAAATATGTCACTCCTTTTGTAGATGTTTTTTACCACTGATCAGTAGACCACAAGTAGACCATAAGAACACGTTCCAGGTAGAGTTCTTTCCTCTTAAGTATGCATAACCAGAACAGAAAACCAGCAATTCAGGTAAGTCTCACAAAGTCCTTTACAATTAGCATCAATATTTTTCTGTCTGCGATCATAAAAGGGAACAGTTCTCCCACCTAAAGATGCCCTAAAAGCTTCCTGGCATCATCCTAGAGATTATTCTGCATTGGCCTTTTTCATAGCTGCATCATATTTCATAGCTACATCTTGTCATTAAGGCATCCTCCTCTTTCTCATTTATATTCAGCATATAGGAGGTAGCATAAAACTCTGCCAAGTGCATGACCTCGCATTTTGCCTGACTCTTCAGGGTTGTCTGGCATGTTCTTCATAACTGGTCTCAATTCTCCCTGATACCGACATTGTTCCCAGCTTTATGACACCATTGACTTTCCTTGGGATGCTTTTAATATCTCTGTGAAATAATTAATGAATTGAAAACTTATTCTTTGAGGAACTCAGCTAACATCTCTTCTTCCTTACAATTCTTCATTAATCGTATATTCTTTAGCTCAGTTAATAGTTTTCTATGTGGCATATTGGAATGGTTTACAGAAGTTTGGGTAGAAGAGAACTGCTGTCTTCATTGTGTCATAAGTTGGTTTTGTTTGCCTGGGGTTTGGGTTGTTTGTGGGTTTTATTTTTATTTTTGTTGTTGTGGTTTTTTACTTTTTTTTTTTCCAGAAAAACCTGCCATGATCTACTGTTTGTAAGCTCTTTATGATGACATCTTTCTTGCCCTGTAATGTTATGCTTAACTGTTTTTATCTTTAAGGTACAATATAAAGTCTAATATATTTAGAGCATCAGAGTTCTGAGTTCTTGTGAAAGAATTACTGAATTCAACATAAAAAAAAAGAGCACTGCAAGGAACTTGGGTTTTAGTTACCCTGTAAACTATGAAGAGAGGGGAAATTCCCTCTTGAAAAACAGAAGAGGTAGATAAAGTATAGCTCCTTCTCATTCTATGTTATGTCATTCTTTAAAACATGATCCTTGGTATTGAGACCACCATAGACCAAGGGCTGGACAAAGGGAGGCTTATTTCCCTTTGTGGTCTCAATTAAATCAATTGCATGCAGTACTCACCCAAAAGTTTGCCAAGATAGCCTAAGATATATTAGAAGCTATCATAGCTATACTTTTAGGAAGAAATCTTTAATGGGGCATTTCATCCTTGGCACTGAATATTGGTTTGCCAAGAACCATTTTGCTCTCTGCCTTTTGCAGTCCGGTGCTGAAAGGGAAAGCAACTGAATATTATCTGATTTTTAATACAGTTATTCTAGGATAAAATATGAATATATCAGCTACGCTGTTGGTAAAGTGGTACATGAGTCTTTATTTAACAGAAGAAGAAAACACCATGACCTTTAGAGAGGAAAAGGTTTTCCTTTAGTCAGGTGTATTATACTGTTATCTGTCAGTAGTTTATCTGAGGTATTCAGCAATACTTCTGAAAAAAAAATGACCAATATTAAAGTTCCCAATAAAAGACTAAACACTCTATAGAAAGTTTGCTACTCTTCAACTTTAAGATAAAGTCAAAACTTCAACAGATCCATTTTTCTGGGTAAGCTCACTCTGTCACTCCATGATCTTCATATCAGTCATGGCCTCTTTTTAAAAAAAACAAACTGAGCAACAAGACACAAAAAAACATGGGAAGCAAAGAACCTAATCAGTTACAAACACTCCAATAATTTTTCAGAATTACTCATCTAAAAGCACTCAGTACATCAATAATAAAGTACCCTTTCAAACAGCAATCTGGTAAAGTGGTAGCGGGTGCTTTCATGATCCAGGTGAATTCACCTGTTCAGCCAAAGACAGACACCTAATCAAACCAAATGTCATTCAGAACCTTATGACTGGATCAAAAAAGGCCAAAATATTCAGACATGCAACACTGAAATCAGCTCAGCTGCACAGTAATAAATCACACAGAATTTCACAATAAAAGTATTGAGGGAAGCATTTCAGTGATGCAGGAGGCACAGTTCATGTTATTACACTATTTAATGTTAATGTGCTTTAATAGCTCTAATAGCTCAGCATAAACCACATACTGGGTTAGAGTTACATCTGTAGCATGGTGCCATTTGTGCTAACCTCAAATTTATATTAAACAGGGCTATAAGGATAAAAGTATAGCCTAAATGTGTTCGTGCTGCAAGTTTTCATTTTTTTCAACTTGTTCTGTGAGAGGTATATTTATGACTAACTAGCACATTTGGTATCATTAGAAGAAATAAAGAACAGCAATTCACAGAAAATTTAATCTGTAATTAATTCATTTTTTTTTCTATGCCACCCTTTTTTTGTAATGAGAGATATGACTGTGCTATTTATTGTAGTATATATTTAGGTTGCAAAAAATTCTATCAGCTTGAAGAGCTGTACCTTCTACAAATAGAGAATGCCACAGAATTGCAACCATCTTGCATACAGATGGAAAGCAACTGATCAGCTCACTAAGTAATACGCAGCAGAGGATTTTGCTCAAGAATAGTATAAAAAAAATTAGTCAGTACTTGAGACATTGAAAACAGGTATATATATATATACACACATAAAGGCTGAGATTGTCCTCTCAAGTTTCTTTGGTGAAGTTGCTTCTGAATTATACCAGAAGGGAATGTACAAAGAATAAAAAGAAGAATCGGATGTTCAATCTTTTTGGAGACTTCCACCCATTGGGACAGTATTTAATTGCTTGAATAGAAGGGACTCTGCCAACCCTAGTCAGAAAGGAAACAAGGATTTTAGTCTACCTTTTTATTTTCTTCCACAACTGCTAGATATGTCAGCAAGGACATGATGTTAAGAGCTGTGAAAAAATAAAGATGAACATTTTGGATGTGCCTCTGATCAGTAACCAGGCCATTACTGACATAAAAACTATACTAATGCTACAATATTATAGCAAAAATGTATCTTAAGTCCTGTCTCATCAGTGAACTGAGAGGCTAAACAATGTTGTCAAAGGCAATGCACCAACATACTATCTCCTATTACCTGGTTTACTGAATCTAACTCGCTTCAAACTTGCAAAAATCCTGGGTTTAAGTGATTTGTTAGGAGAAAAATACTATATTTTGAGCATATATGCCACTGATATGGCTTATCTTTTTCTAGTTTTACCTGACAGGTTTGAACTCTGAGACAGCATTTCTTATTTGCAGTATTCATGACAGAAGCAATGGGAAGGATACATCACCATGTAATGGGTTGGCCCTGACCTGGCCAGGTGCTCACCAAGCCACTCTATCACTCCTCTCCTCAGCAGGATGGTGGAGAAGAATATAAGATGGAAGAAAACTCGTGGGTCAAGATAAAGGCAGTTTGATAAATCAAAAGGAAGGCTGTGCAAGGAACAAAGGAAAACAAAAGATTGTTCTTTTATCATCAGGTGATGTCCAGCTACTTCCAGGGAAGGAGGGCTTTGGTACGTGTAGCTGTTGCTTCAAAAGACAAATGTGGTACCAAGGTATGTCACACACCACACACCCCCCTCCTCCTTTCTCTTAGCATTATTGCTAAGTAGACATCATAAGGTATGGAATATCCCTTTAGTAAGTTTGGGTCAACTATCCTGGCTATGTCCCCTCTTGTCCCCTAGGTCCCCTAGGTCAGCAGCAGCCAAAACACTGGTTTGGTGTTCAAAAATGAACTGCAGAGGTTAGTGGTGAACACATCCATTAGTGGATATTAATATAAGAAGGCAAACTCTTTGGGTCAGGAAGGCATTTTAGCTGCTGATTCCCAGGAGCTGTGAGAGTACAGCAAAAAGAGAATTTCCCAGTGCTCACCTTGGTCCTAAATCTTTTCTAAAGCCTCTGTAATAGGCCATTTAGGCGAGAAAAATTTCTCATGATCCACTTCCGATCCTTCCAAATACATCTTCTCAAGCCTGGTCTCCCTTGTTCTCCTCCCTCTCTCCCACATGTTTAATGTTTTGGGAATCTTGAAGACAAACACTGCACTTTTTGACATCAAAGAAAATATCGACACAGGCTTTGATTAGAACAGTACTGGCAAGATGTAAATATATAAAGAGCGTGTATTACTTTGAGATTCTTGAAGATGAAAGACTCTGCATTATTTTAATTAAAATTATTTTATTATTTAATTATTTAAAAATATTTAACAATTTAATTAAAATAATGTAGACTCTAAGGGACATTACTGCTCAATTTATAATTCCCTTTTCCAGTATCCTTAACTATGTCAACTTCAAAACAGTCATGGCAAAAGAAAGGGTTAACATTTGCAAAATATCCGGGTGAAGAGAAAAAGATCAATCACTGTTTTCTTATAGCAGTTGGTCAGTTAAACTATTTTTTAGCAAGACTAAAGAAACATATATAATACAAATTACAATACATTTAGCACTCCTGTGTAATAAGATTGGTGTATAAACCACAGCCTGCATCGAATTATTGCATAAGAAACACAAGATGCATAGGAAATGAAAATATTGATGCATGTTCTACTACAACAACATCAGTAGCATCTTGAGTTTAAGACTTGGAATAAGAACTTCTATTCTTATGGTATCTTGAGAAAATACCACACTTCTCCTATAATGTACTATTTGTTTTATAAAATGAATAGTATGAAGTATGAATAGGATGAAGAAGATCAATGGGTTAATGTCTAAAGATTTAAAGAGCGTGTGTCAGGCAACCAGATAAAGTATTTACTGAATCACAAAATCAAAGAGCAAAAAATATTTAGGAACAGACTTCCTTGTGACTTCATGTTCTTCCTTTGTGTCACAGCTGGAAGTACACAACACATGAAATATGGCACTTTTGGGTTTGACTAGCAAGAAATCCAAAGGTAAAAGCTAAGTCATAAACCACATTTGAAAGCTTGGCTTGAGTTTTGCTCTGAATGGGTGAAGACCTCTGTCATTGGAATTGCTATTTATTTTGGAAACAGGCTGTAGGTACTAAATTAAAATCTGAACACAAGTAAATTACACACTTACTGAGTCATATGGTGATTATATGCAAATCTCCCACTGACTTCAGTAGGAATTTCTCAGACACTCTCAGCTGCAAGTTTTTGTCCTGAACAATTTAGAAATCATGCTCAATAATGAAAAAAGTTCTAATTTCCCTTCCATAAAACATGCAACAGTTTATTTAATGAAAATTAACCCAAACTCTGCCTGGGCTCCTGCAGTTGTGTTTCTTTGGCTAGTGATTACATGATCACCTGTCCAAATGAAAACTGTAGAACCCCAGGCAGGAGATGGATAACGAGGAATAGGGAGGCAGAAGGCAAGATTACTCAACGAGCAGATCAGCAGTCGAAGTGAGAAGCTGCAGTCATACAACATCTTTCAGATTCATACAGGAGAACTCTCCTCGCCACCCCCACGCTCCTCAACACATCCACACTTTCCTGGTGTTTTTGGAGGCAGCTGCAGCACTCTCTTACAGTTTCAAGCCATGAAGCATCTTGGCATGCCTGACTGGCCTAAGAGAATCAGAGCAAAATATTATCTCAGTTGAGCAGATTTTGTTAAAAAGTATGTAGGCATCAATGAAATTTCCCAAGTAAGCTGTTCTTGCCTAGAGGCCCTAGGGTGGATGACATGATGCTTGGCTTCTCTTCACAGATTTACCACTGACCTGACTGTGACCCTCTGTAGCGCCTCCTTTCTTTTCCTCCCACCCAGATGTCCGCTTAAATTGTAGATGTGTCAAGGGAGAAATGAGCCCTTTCTGTGCATTTTTTACCAAGTAAACATTGGTTTTGGCTGCAGGCTCTTATATGCTTCTAGGAAAAGAAATCCCAACCCCTTTGTCCCCAGAATCCCAACCCCACCACCAAAATGACCAGAAGCCGCAATAGGTAAGATAGGTTATTTCTGGAACAACTATGTAAATATTTCAATGTGGATTTTATTTGCATCTACATTTGACAGGTATTGGAATGGGAAAAGATCAGAAACATTTTTTCTTGACTCTAATACAGTTTAGCACAGTATTCTGTTCTCTGATTAGTTGTTTAAATGTATGAATAAAATCACATCGAAAATGTCTCCACTAGCATCTCCTTTATGTCTTCATCTCGTCAGGGAGAGAAAGTCCTTGTCACTAGAGAAACCCAAATAAGACTTGTCATCTTTTTTCTTGTATCCATTTTCAGTGTCACTGGATTCCATTGCAGACACTGATAACTTAATAGCATATCTTTCATGCTGGGGTGCATCAGATATTGTCTGCTGCTTCTGTTCTTAGGCTAAAAGAAATCCCTGAATTATAATATACAGTTATTGTGGTTCTATACTGTATATAAGTGTAGGATAAAATTAAAGAGCTACCACATTGGTCTAGGGTTTTCTTTTACTTTTTCTTGTTTTCTTTTTATTGATACAGAGATGATCTTAAGAGAAATAGGAAAGCAGAAAAGAAATGTAGTAGTTCCAACCCTTTGCAAAATGCCCCAAGTCAAAACTTCCACTTTGCTTGGATCACTTTCTGCTAACACACATACATACATCATAACTGATTGTAATCTGTTCCATGCCTCAAATGTAAAAGCTCATTTGAAAAATAGGAGGTTACTTCCCGCTATCTCTAGATCATTATCTGAGGTGTTCCCTGAAACAGGTAGATGAGTTTTTAATCCAATTTTATATCTCTATGGTCGTTTCTGTTACCTGTGTTAGTGACTAATTGCTTTGAAATTCCATAAAATAAAGTGTGACAAAAGGTTACTATGCTTCCTCAGTAACATTCTCCAATTATTCTTCACGTACCTCTATCTTCTTTTCCTTTTGTTGATTTGTTCTTTAAATTAAACAATCCTTCCTTTCATTCGTCCTCATGGGTCTAATAATCAGTCACTTGTTTCTGAACTTTAAAGACAGACTACAAATAAAATGAATGCAATATTCCAGATGTGAATGTCTTATAGATTTAAGTTGACACAAAAAGTATTTACCTCTATCCCGTCCTTTAATCAACCTCATAATTCCTTTTAAAATCAAAATTCCTGTTGAACAAATCATTTTATTAAGTTACCTACAATGCAGCTACGTCTTTTCTTTGAGTAATTGTAGAGCAAGCCCAGTGCCCATCTATCTGTCTATCTTAAGAATTTATGAAGTCCTTTAAACTATTCCTCAGTACTGAATAGTTTAAATTTTGTTGTTGTTGTTCACAGCTCAGATGCTGCCACTCCCCTAAGTTATGGCATTGAGACCAAAGGGGACAGTAGCTCTTCCTCAGCACAAGGTGCTGTTGTAAGAGCATGGCTTTAGGTACTTATAGCTTTACCATACTTCAAGCAGGTGGCTTAACATGAGATGTATATGGAAGATTTTTCTATTGCACTGCTTCAGAAGTGAAAAAAAAAAAAAGAATATTGTGATCTTTTCTTTGAGAACATCTGCTTCTCCTGACAGCCTGAGAAGTCTTTACATTTGGTGAGAAAATGGATATTCATGTAGGAATCTAACCATGGCCATCACAGACAAAATCTGCACGGACCCGGACAAGCTGAAAGGCTGTGGAAACCAGCAGGTTACAGATGGCTGTCTCATGTGGCAAAGCAGCTTTACTGCTGATTGTCAGGGCTGAGGGCACCGTCAGGTCTCCCTGTCCCTGCCCAGTTCTCTGGGGCCTTCCTCACCCCACCCGTGGCCCAGGACCCACTTCAGCCCCGCCAGGGTTGCCAGTCACTGCAGTTGGTCTCCAGCTGCCCACGGTCACCAAGAGGAGCCTACCCATGAGGTCAACAGCCACCTGGCTTCAGCCCATCCCCAGAGAGGTGGAGCTGTCCTCAGTGTCCCCTGGCCACCCTTCTCCTGGCTGGGGCTGGGACAGGTCCTGTCTGCCTGGGAGTGGGGGTCCTCTGTGGCCTCTGGCTCCCCCACAAGATGCCCTGACAGTGGTAACTGAGGCCATAGAGGAACATAACTCGAAAATGCTAGTGGTGGACTTTGGGGTGTGATGGGAAGCAGTGGAAGATACAATGCAGGTGGGTAGGACAAAACAGGAATATCTGAAAACAGACTCCTGCTGGAGCAGTCATGGTGCAGGAGCAGCCATGTCTGAGGCCCTGCTGTGTGTATTCCTTCCATGCACACACCTAATCCTGACATCTCAGAAACTTCTGCTTCTAAAAATGATATGGGAAGTGGACATTTAACTAAGATAGACCTGTCTAGATTGTGATGTGAAAGTGTTGCCAGATGAACTTTAGCAAAACAGACCAAGGCTTCTTAATTATTTACCTAGAGGGCAATTAGTAAATATTTACCACTTAAGGTCTAATTAAAATAAAAACAAGAGTACAGTCAAGTTAAACAGCCTGTCTTGGAGGTCATTCCAGTGCTCTTTGGCAAAAGACTTTTATGGGAAAGCCTTACAGATAAACGGAGCTGAACACTGACTGTAGCAGACTTTCTTTATTACAGCATGTAAATCATTTAACTCTAATCTCATGAATTGGCTTTGATCAGATCTTTTTTCTTTTTTTTCCTGGAAAAAAAAAATAACATGCTACAATACCTCAGGACAATTTAGCATTTCTTGTTTGTTTGTTTAATCACAGAGGTTG
The DNA here is from genome assembly GCA_024611175.1 of Megaceryle torquata. Lineage (NCBI taxonomy): Eukaryota > Metazoa > Chordata > Aves > Coraciiformes > Cerylidae > Megaceryle > Megaceryle torquata. The sequence continues at coordinate 23,426 of JANIJG010020529.1, forward strand.
GAGAAAGCAATGCGGGCACAGTAATTTGATGGTCCAGTTGCAGTAAGGGTGATGGTCATCTGCTTTGCAAACTGTACCTCTGAACATGGGTAAAATTCCGAGAAGGGTTTTCTAGGACCCCAAAATGTCTTAAGAAATGTGTTATGAGAAAGATACATTCAATTTAGGTGGGATGGGCTAGAGGTGGGCTTGAGCCAAATCCTTGTTTGGGAGCAATTCCAAGCACATGTGGAAATTAAATCAGAACATGATCTTACATTAACAAGGACATTAGGAATATAAACATTGTACATATACACACACATGCAACAAAAACCTGAACCCTAAATACTCTGTACGTCAGAGAAATAATCTATGTGAATCTTTTATCAGGCTTTTCAGCCTCTTGGACCACAGCACTGGTTATGCAATTGAATATCAGTATGTTTGAATAGATTTATACCTGGAGAATTTTATATGTATTTAAAGCAATATTTTTGTTGCAGTATTGCTTTATCTGTTGAAAATTAGAGCAGAACTCAGACCAATATATTGATTTCTGTAGCTTTCTGTCATTGTATGGGTCCCTAGTGATATTTTTTGCAATTAAATGTGATCATAAATCTGTATGGGGTAATGGATGGTTCAGTAACTGCCTGTTCTCCATCCCCCCCCCAAAAAAACCCAAAACCAAACCAACAACAAACCCAATTGATGAAACAGAATAGAAATTTTGAAATTTATACTTCAGGGTATATCTTTAATATACCCATATAAGTATCTTTGAAGTTCTGCTTTATTCTTCATTAAGATGTAAGCGTTTAACGATGCAGGGAAATGCCACTTTCTTAATTAAAAGACATATACTACAGCAATAGCATTTTGGTTTACCATAACTAGACTTTCTACTGCCTATAAAACGAACAGTTTCATAAATTTTACTGGGAGGGAGAGGCTTATGCAGGAAATTAGGGACTAAAATCCTGTTTGCCAGCTCATGATTTGTAAAAAAAAAATTGTATGGATTGTCCCAGTTACTGAAATACAGTAAATGAACAAAAGCTGGTGACCTAATGGAAGAAGTTAAGTGGACAGGAATGTGAGGCATGCTTAAACTGTCAGCACAGAAGTTGCTGAGCCCTTCAGGTATGTTCTTGTATGAATGCATATGTGGATGTCACAAGTAATAGCTGAAAACCCAGCATTCTCCAGACCATCTTCATTGTTTCACAAACTGTGATGGGTCTTTTGGTAGTGACAGGTAAACACGGTCCGAATGAAAACAATGAAGATATTTGCCCTGTAGCATTTATTTTTTTTTCTCTCCCTTCTTTTGTCTTGAATAGATCCATCAATTCTGCAAAGAATAGGTTGGGACACAGAGTTCCATGTAGCTTTGTTTCTCACTTGGAATAAAATGTTCCATGTTACAGCAAGCACAGGTGCCATTTCAGTACACCAGCACTTAAAATAACAATAGCCCATTTCCATATCTTTCAAGAGGGGGAGAAACTATTGTTTATTAGAAGAATTCTAAGTAATTGGCAGCCATCACCAATTCTCCAGCTGGCTAAGCGGTAATGTGTTATTAGCCCAATCTCTGAACATTTCGTGAGTGTTATAAATAGGCACAGGGCAAGTTGTTGTTGTTTATAATGGAAATATTAAAATGAACATACATCTATAACTATATAAATACAGACACACGTATACTCCAGTAAACATTCTCTGCATTTGATTACAGAGTCTCTCTTGTATTGTGCTCTGAGCTATGTAATTGGGGATTTCAGATGAGAATTGATGTGAGACTCATAATGGATTTGACATGCTGTGACTCTGACAGTAACATGTGAACCAAGCTATCAACGGGGGTTTCCTATGCAAAAGGAGGAACTCTCAGTATTGCATTGTGGTTTCTTTCTAGAAGCTTGAAAAGGGTTGGGTTGTGATCTTTGGTGGTCAGCTAACAACAGTCTATTCATAAAGGCCATCAAAAGAGCAGAGTTATAACTCTTATGAAACTATCAAACTACAAGTGAGAGAAATGAAATTAGGCTTTCAGTTCAGAATAAGTACTTTCAAGGCTGATTTTCCTTAAAATTGAGTTTTAAGAGAGGGTTAAACAAATTACAGTATGATAGAACTTGTTTGACCTGAAAAGTGTCAGTCTACTTAGATAAGGTGAACAGACACAGTGCTATTATTCGAGTTTAACAAATGGGATGCCAAAAACTCACTTCTTGCTTAAAAAGAGGCAGGAAAGAGATTCCTCTGTCAAGTCAATTTACTTCCTATTATGTCAGGGCATTAAAATTAGCCTCATAACTCCAGTATGTTTCTTCCAAGAAATTTTTAGTAAGTTAAATTATGTAATTGAATATCACAGTTCAGTTCTTCGTCTTGGGACCTACATAATACTGGAAAGATCATTCGAATCAGGAAAGAATTTAAAATATTTTTGCCATTCTTGCATGTCACATGTAACTGCACTGTAAATATTAAATCATTCATCTGAATTTAATCAAGCTTGCATCTACAAAGTACAAAGGGTCAGTCTTCCACTATACCTATGCTTTTAGCCTTCCAAACTCTTCTCCTCACAGACTGTGATAGTCACATTCAATTTTGCTCATGTCTATTCAAACCTTTCTATTGCCTTTGATATTTTCAAGATCTAGTAACTCATGTTAATAGGATGGCATGATCTATCTCTTCAGATTGACCTCCATAAAATCAGTTGTTTTTATAGGATATATATTGCTCTCATCCCCAAACTTAAATAGTGGAGCTGTGACCTCAAGAGTGTAATGTGGTGGTAAGATGCTAAGTAAGATGGTACTTAAACTCAGTTTATACTAGATACCTAAATTCTACTTTGTTAATAATCTGAGCTTTCTCAGTGTTCAATGGGCAGAAGTTTACACTGTATTCTAATCTAGTTGCTTTAGGCACCTGTCTTAGGCTTGGAAACAAAATCACCAGGTCTTTATCCAGTTACAAACGAGAAAAACTCTGACTAGACACACGTCTAAAGTTATGTATTCTAAGATGTGTATGCCTAAAGAGATGTAAATACAGCTAAATATACGTGAGACTGTTTTTAATACGTGACCCACACAGTACAAACACTACAAAAAATCTTAGCCACATAGATTGATCTTTGTTAAGATATGTCAGTTCATGTTAGTCTTAATCACAGTAATTTTATCTAAATGAAGGCTTTCTTGTGGAAACACCCTTACATGTATAGCCAAGATGACATGCAGGCCATTAAACCCAGCATTACAACATCAACTTTCAGGTATTTGGACACCAGCTGGAATTCCAGCCCTCAGTAGCTCTCCTAGTATTCACGTCATCTGTGTTAGGTGACTAATTCAGGAATAATTAAGAAGACAAAGGCAAGGGATTAAACTCCTCCTATAGTCAGTGGGGAGAGGAAAAAGCCTCTTTTGTCAAAATCTGCTTTCCTTTGTATGGAGTAATTAAATCTTTATTGGACCGAGGGAGAACCTTAATAGCTTAGAAACTGGAGAGAGACTTCACCTGCAGGAGAAGTTTTACATTTCAAATAAAATGGAGCATTTTCAATAATAGACAGAGTGTTTACTTGAAAACACTTAACCTTGGCATTACTAAGCAATAAGCTCTTTAGATTCAGTCCTCCAAATCAGAGAACAAACTGGAGATGCAGTGTTATCTGGCTAATCAGAGATAACTGTGTTTTCACCTCTGGGGCTCAAGAGAATTTCTCTAACCGTTAAATGCCTGGGCTGAATGGGAGGTATTTCCCTTAACCACAAGAAATGAGGAAGAATGTTCAGAATTTTCTTATCACAGCAGGACTGCAAAATTTACTATAACCTGGGATACGTGCCAATACATGCAGAGCCTTCAAAAACAAGGGTTCTGCTTGGGAAACAGCTAAAGAACTGGGGACCAGTCCTGAAACTAGGCAGGTATATAATTTCAAGAGATTCGATGATTTTTTTTTAATTTTTGGTACCCATAGTGAACATTACATGCTTAAATGAAAACGTATCTTATTTCAGTAGTTCCACAGGAAAAAGAAAAAATAAAATAAATGTATTCTTACAGGATCAACAGAGGCGATGAGTCACTGCTTTCAGGGAACACCCCTCTCATAGCTTTCCCACATTACTAAACATACAACAAACCTCCCATTTAAAATATTTCCCACCACCTGGGAGGGTTAAAACATCCTAGTAGTAATGGGAGGTGAAAAGCTGTAGGAGATATTTCAACACAGTTCAAAAACATGCACTAACTTTTCCCTCGACCTCTTAAAGATTTTTCTACATTTCTGAGAAACATTCCCCTGGTTTTGCAGTATTAACCAACTTGTGATCATTACTTCTCTGTGCAGCATGTTATCTGAGAAGCTGAAAGATAAGGACAGGATTAAAGTCTCAACAAGTGCTGTTCTCTTCTCCTTATATGACATGAAACCAAATCCTGCAGTGGTTTGCCTAATGCATTAGACAAACATTTATAATACTGATACCAATAACACACCGTCGGAGTTTTATATTAAATATTGACTCGTGTCTTGCTGAAGCAAACATGCACAGAAAGTTTAAAATAGGCAGATATAGAAAGGAAAAAAATACTGGTAAAAAAACCCTTTAATTTCCAGATTGCTTCTGTACAAGATAAAATGTTTGACTTTCTACAAGTGATAGTTTCTTTTACTCCCCTCTTGTAAGAAAAATGGAAGTGGTTTTGCTTCAACTTAATGTTCTCAGCTGAGCTCCTAAGCTCACATTAGAAAAAAAACCCCATGCTTTTTCAAGAGTTATTACAAACATCTTATCTCAGATAAGCCTCCAGCTGTCATTACCAAAGTATCATTTAGGTTATTTAAAAAAAAAAAAAAAAAAAGTTTTATGTTTGCAGTATTCGCTCATTGGTTTAATCCAGAGAATTGAGTGGACCCAGCAGTCAGCTGAGCTCCATAAGGTGTTTCAGCACAGGCAATGCAGTTAGTTATGCTAAGGGTATAATCTAATGTCCCTGGTGATCTTCTGAAAAATGATATTTTAAAAGGCAAGGGAGCTATGTCATACTAGATCATGGGTCAAAAGGCAAGTACTGAGGAGAGGGTGTATCACAGAGTGATTTCAATGGAAAAATGGATGATTAGAAAAACACTTACTTTGAGTATAGCATGCTTGGATTTTGAAGAGGGACATTACCCAGGCCATTGCCAACTGCATTTTGTAAACACCGATCTCAAAAAGTGTTATAAAGGGCAAAGAAACAAAGCACAGCTAGTTCCCACATGCCTAAACAACTCTGTAGTGTAGGACTTGAAGCAACTCAGTGATAATAAGAACTTAAAACCAAAGACAATCTATTGGGAATCTTATCTCCCAGAACAGCCCATCATTTAAGTTTGTAAAAACAGAGGGTGAAGTGTAGTATTCTCTTATGTTCATCGTCCTCAGACATATCCAGCTCATACAGAGAGAAAGAGTCAGGAACAGCCGAGTTGGGTGAGGGCTGGGTTTGCAAGAGGCAGAACAAGCTAACTTTAATCAAGTAAAGACCATGTGGGAATTATAAAGTAATTAAAGAAACGTCTTGAGTAGAAGTATTAGGATAGTTGCTCCTAAGTGAAATAATTTTTTTGTCACGAGTTTTATTTCAAGCCAATCATAGCTGATTCTCAAAGAGTTAGCAAACACCAAAGTGATATCAAGGCTTGTTGATAGAATGGGGCGTATGGAACATTTACCTTTCTTGACAGCTCATACTTTTCTTAGCAGAAAATAGTAAACCTTTGTGTAAACCCAAGATAGGGCTAATCCATTGCTTAGATGAATCATCTTATATATTTTGTTGAAATGACAAAGAGTACGCCCAGTGCCCTGGCTGATTAGACATTAACCAGAAGTTAAATGCATAATTAACTTCACCCTCTATTAGTGTTTAGTTCAGAAGAGCTCACATTCCAATAATTATCTGTTAATCTTTTATTTTTATAGCGTAGACAGCTTAGCTTCCTGTAAATCCAGTAGACACCCATAGTAGGAAAGAGAACACAGGAGCTGCTTGCTGCACAGGTCAACCTGACAATTTGTTTGCTTACCATGGTGACTAGTTAGTACTAAAAAAATTGCACCCAGAAAATAGACTGTTCTTAGGAGGGTTTTTTTTTTTTTATTATATTCCATTTCCTTAAGAAGAATAGGGTGGTGTAGAAAGAAAACAAATTTTTGTATCTCTTTCAAAACACTTTTTAGTAAACATTACCATTACAAATCTAAATATTTTCATCCATTATTTTCAGACCAAAGATTTCCGATCTGTATTTTAAGGCATGCCATATCCAAAATTTGGATAGGCCAAATCTAAAGAGACATTTGCTCTTCTGAGAAATTCAGATGGAGATTAACGTGTGAAAGTTGTAACCCTCCAAAGCCACACCACTTTCAGCCGAGAGAATTGTATAGGTCCTGTCTCCAGCAGAAGATTATGACCAGTTTATTTCCATATCATAGCTTTTCTTTCTTCCTTCAGGACTTCCTCAGACATTTGACCAATTATTCTCATAAATAATTTTCAGTGGTCAAAATTTAAAGGGAGATTTTCAATTCTTGGGCAATAGGACACTGGGCATGAGGCACACAAGTGACTACTACTGCGGTGAGGCCCTTTCCCACCTGCTGTGAAAGTTCTATGGTACAGCCCCACATCCCAGGCCACCAGTATCATCTGTAATACACACACCAAGAGCTAAAGTTATGCAGGAGAAGAGTCCACTGTTACGGGTGCAGTCCTTATCAGAAGTTACACTCAAAACCTGTGGCCTGTCTCCAAGCTTGGTACTGTAGGCCTCACTGTCCTGTAAGGGAAATTTCTCCTACAACATAGGTCTTGATGTGGGCAAAGTCTTTGGGATGCGAGGCAATGCTTTATTCAGTCACATGGCAAAGGGGGACAAAAATTGCCTAATAAACTTCTTTCACGCAAACCTGTGAAGAAAGCCAAGAAAACTCTTTATTGCTATTACCTTAAGTCATAATCTAGTCATACCGCTCGGCATGACAAAAATTTAAGTCCTTCAAACGTATTCAAGCTCATTAGCATTGCTGAGATGTGTTTAGATGGATGAAACTAGGTATTGTGCTTTTTACAGTTCTCCAGAGGATATGCCACTATTGTGATTTGCTCTCAGAGAAAAATTTCTTTGTCCAGTGTCCAAAAGGGAAAAGTTTGATTTTTTTTTTTCCCTGTCAAACAGAAATTAATTATAAAATTTGAAAAATAGCTGAAATTTAGTCAGTAAAGTATGCTCAGGAGTTCACATTTTACTGAATACAACTACAGGAAGTATCCTTAGCATAACTAAGTTCAATTAGATGAGTTTCAATTACTACATAAATGTCAGGAACAAGAAATGCAGATGGAAACCCCAGATAAACCAGGAATGCAAGATAAAAAAACATTTTTGCAACCTCTTCAGGTTCAAACATTTTATTTTTCCAGCATAATCATCAAGTTACTAATGTTAAGGTGGAATTAATAATGCTTACAAAACCAAAGAACAACAGCAGTTTTATAAATAAACCTTAAGCACTTTGGATAAACAATATGCTAATGACTCCAATGTTTATCTTTGAAATTGGTATTAGGATTTAACCTAAATATGCTTTTAAAAATGGAGATTATGACCTGTCTTGTATCTCGAGATAAAATATGCATCAAACAGCATAGACCCACTCTTAGAAAAGGGGCTTCAGCAAATTAGAAAATGTATAGTTTAGAAAAGGTCTCCTGTATTCATGAATACTATAGGCAATAAGAATGTGTGAAAGGCTGCAGGTGAAAACCTCACACAGATATTCTTAAAGAGTTGCTAAACAATTTCAGTCACCCTTGATCTTTCAGTGGAACTGCAACAATTTGATGTCTTTCATGACCGAGCTTGTAGAGAAGTCACCTCTCCCACATTGTACCATGCAATGGTGCTTGGGACAGCAAATGGCAAGTGAAGACCTACCGAAATTGTTGGGGACTGAAGCTCTAATTGTTTTGTTTTTTTTCACAATGAAAAGTTTCAATACACATGGTTAGCCCCTAGCTTCCAAAGTCACTCCTTCAAGTAACACAAACCACCTCATAGGTAGTGTGGTGTGAGGGGCTCACAGACAGCATGACGTTTATTCTCTGCTGAATCACCCAGACCAGAGATAATAAACCTCCTGGTGCTATTTGTATAAACTCCATGTACCTTGTTGCCTCATTTTACAGTTTCTTCAGTACCTGGGGTGTAGCTATAGCCGAATGGTTGAAGCTGTGTGTTTGCACAAGTGACTCATTGCTGTGATGTATAGGAAGACATTTATCCCAGTAGAAGTAAGGTGAGGAAATACATACACATCTTGACTAGTGTGATTCACGGCGATCCTTATCCTAGAAGCCAACCCTCTCCTTCACCCTCAGACAAAACAAAGAAGACAAAATGGGGTGTGTTAGGAATTCCTGCCTTAAATACTTGGGGAAATGACAGACAAATGCTTCTCTCTAGTGAAATGACTAGTGGAGTAATTGTGCCAGCTAAGTGAGCAAAGCAGTGGAGTGCTTACATGCGTGCATGTGCATGCAGATAAAAACCATAATTACACACCCGCATCTGAACTGACATACAGTCTACTAGAATATTTATCTCCTCTCTTCCATTTGATTTATACTTCAGAGACATCCTTTGATAAGAAGCAGTAGGGAATGGCTGAGTATTATTAATACCAAAGAAAACCCAACTTTTCACAACTTCAGAAGCATCTTAGAAATGCATTCCTCATGAGCTTTTCTTCTGCTTTTGTTAATATCGTTTTTCTTATGTCTCTAACTAGAAGAAAACAGAGCAGCCTGAGAAAAGAAAATCAACATTTATTGTTATCATAGCGATAAATCATCACGAATAAGAGCTTATGTGCTTTCTCTTAAGCAAAACAAAATATATTCTTAAATGCTACAAGACTCCACAAGCATTTCAAAATCACCCAGAAAAATTAAAGAGGAAACAAAGTACATATAAAACCCTCTGACTAAGCTAAAACATTTGGCTTCTCCTTTATATGGTGCAATTTTGAAGTGCCGAGCCTGCAGAAATAAATATGCTTATTTTAAAATTTTTATTAAAGCAGAATGGAAAATAAAGGATCTTTTCTTAAAGCCTAGGAAAACAATCCCATGATGAGATAGACTACTAGATATGAAAGTGGAGGGGAAAATTTTAAAGAATATCCAGAGTGAGGTTTTGTCTACCACCAATACCGAATTAGAATTGAAAAAGTTACTTTTTGTTCATAGAATATTTGCAATCAGCTTACAGAGTTCTTGATTTACCTTTGTATTGGTAATTTACAGGACAGATTTTTTGTTCTGAATGTTATCTTCTTACTTCTTCAGGCATTTGTTATTGGTGGCGAAACAGTGACTGTGTTTTGGAGTTAAAATTGCTCATACAAATCAGATGACATAAGTTCTTTTTCTTAACTAAATGTACTAAACTCTTAACGTGAGTTTGTATGGTTTGGAAAAGCCTCTGGGGGCATGAAATTTCTCAGGAAGGAGAAGCAGCAGATAAAGGGGAATTAAAATTTTTGATATAATTTCAACCTCACTTCTTTCTAGGCAATGTAAACCTTGCCTTAGGGATAGTACCTAGAAAAATTAGACTACTCCAAAACTGCGTGGCTGAAAGCATATCAGTTTAAATTAATTTTCCATTGTCACATCCACATAATGTAATTATGTGTGCTCGTGTGGTCTCAGCTGTAGAAAATTCAGAGGATTTTAGTATTTTCCATGAAATACTGAAAAGTTTGGACCTCTGCTTGACTGAGACATTTTCATCATCAAATACGTCGCTTTCCATCGATGGTCACCTGCACCATTTGAAGAGATGGGCCCAGGGAATGAATGAGAAGTCAAAGGGAAAATTTAGAAAGACATTTTCCATGGGACTTAGCATAAGAAAAGATAATTGCAAACCATCGGGATAATTCAGGCTAACTCCCTTACATGGTTTACCTACTGAGTACTTTGAGGTCTGCTTTGTATTTAGCTAAATTCTTTCTAATTATTTTCCTTTTAAAATTTTTAGCCTGCATGCTGGAGACTGGATCTGTACCAGTTACAGAGAGTTTTGTATTTGTTGTTCAAGCCACAAGCCACTGTGGATTTGTGAGTGAATGTGTAGGATAAAGTACTAATCTGTTTGGGTAGTATTGTTGTCCAGTCTGTTCCGGTCACAGTAGAAGACTGTTGCCTATTTAGTAATACTGCAAACTTAATCTGCATTTCCAAAAATCAAAGTGTTTTGGGAAAATATTAATGGTTGTGGATAAGAAAGTCGAATGGAAGTCTTTTAGCTGAAAGTGGAAAGCTTCAAGGAGAAACTGCAATTTCACTAGAGAGAGACTTTGATGGATTCTGATTTTCAAAACAGATTTCCAGATCTAATTTTCAAAGGAGCATTCAAAAAAAAAAAAGCCATTTAGACCAGATCACATCAGAAAATATTTCTACCTTTCTAAGATACAAAAATTGTTTTTTTTGAGTGCAGTTGCAATGAAACAAGATCAGTCACTTCAGTGTAATATGATTTAATTCAATGGTTTTTGAAATCATCTCACAAAAACAGCAGCTGAAATGTGGTTAAAATACAAGAATCAATGAAAACAACCTGCAGTGGAGCATCAAGGCTGATTCTCCTTTTACTTGTAACGGTGTAGTTTGACAGTTGGTGAATTTGTACCAGGAGTCTTCTTTGAGGAACATTATTTTAGTTGACTTTTCTGTCCACAATGAGATTACAGGCAGAGAAGGATATAAATTTATTCCATGAGAATAAATGTTGTAGATATATTGGGGTGAGTCTTGGTACTTTTAAAATTTCATGATCATGATTATTTTTAGCTTCTGAAACTCTCAAATCACAGTCATTTATTGGAATAAAATGAAATTTAGCCATCATATACTATGCATCTACACTTTTTTTTTTTTTTTTGCTAGTCCTGGAAAAAAATAGGAACCATTTCTAACCTGCCTTAACAGCCACACATCATGCTGACAAATAATATCAACACACTGCCCCCGCAAGAAACTCCCATATGTCTGATTATTCGGGAAGTATATCATGCACACACAGCAGACTTTGGTCCCAAGCAAGCACAAACCTCATTAATTCTAAGCCAGCAGCATTATCCTCAGTTTTACTGGGTAAATCTGTTATGGAAAGTTTTGTGTTAGGGTGTAACTTCCTGAATTTGATGGTTTCTACATATAGAGCTTCAGTTACCATAAGGAATGCTTTGTTAACTTTAGCACCATAACCCTTCATCCTATGGGAATTGAAAAGATGGTTTTAAGAGCAGCTGACCTTCAAGAAGTTATCTACCCATAGTAATATCAAGAGAGCCTCAACCCAATGCACTTTATTAATGTTTCCACACTCTCTCCTTATACAAACAGAGCAAAACAGGCTCTGTCATTCCCTCACTATTTCAAGACTCTCACCCAGCCTGCACTTCTATTTTAAGAGACTCACTAAACTTATTTAAAATATATTTAATAATAAGTCATCACCACAAGCAAAGCCCTCTGCAGTAATTTTCACATTGGAAAAAAAGGAATACTGTACTTTTTAAACCGAAAAAATAATATATTTATTTGAAATTATGTGATGGATGTGAAAAAAATTCAGTGAGCATTGCAAATAAATGTAGGATTTGGCAGGCATAGCAAAAAATAACCATCAGATTGAAACAGTACTTTTGGCAGTACTCAGAAATCTTCAGCTCTATATAGAATTACACCCTGTTACTATAAGCAAACAATTAAAGTTTTATTCAATATGCTTACACACAAAGAGACCCATTACTTTATTAGTACAGATTATAGTAATGTTTATCACACACAGTGTACAAACTAAACTCTTTTCCCAGATCCTATTTAGGAAAGTTGCCCCTGACTTCAGGGGACAGAATCTCATCCTCTGACTGTACTGTTCTGAGTTCAGCATAAGATGAATCCTAAAAGTCATGCTGCGTTTCCAGGTACTTTAAAGCCATAAATCCATATTTAATTAGAAGTGTATGAAATGCTGCAGAAGATAAGATCTCTGTTCTAAAAATGAAAAAAAAAAAAGAAAAAGAAAAAAAAAGGGCCTTTGGCTTTGTTCTCTGACTCTGGGCCATAATTTAATTAAAATTGCATATCATATGCTAAAAATCTCATTGACAAGTCTTAGTTGAGGAATTCAGATTCCTTGTGGTACCTCAATCTGTGCTTTCTATTCTACTGTCATTTTGTTCCATATTCCTATCCTCTCCCCATCCCCCCGCGTCACACGCTCCTTTCTCTCTTGTTTCTCATTAACAAAGTGAATTCCTTTGAGATTTGATGCTGTAATGTTGAAGTTTGAACACTGGCATCTTACTATCTTAATGGATATCTGACTTGACAGCTCTGTGAATTTTAGCTCTCTTCTTTAAGTATATTTGTGGGGAAAAAGCTGGCATTGAATTTAAGTGCAAGGAGCTTAGGCAGGCCTGAAATGGAAACCTAGCTAAAATAACTGTGATTCCTTCCTCTTGCATGAGAAGCTGGAGTAAACTTTAAACAGTACAAAGAAAATGGAATATCAATGACCTAACTGGAAAGCCCACTCCATATAGCTAAACCCAGAGTGTGATATTTGTGTTTTATCATACAATTTGGGTTGTTTTTTTCCTTTTACAAGGGAAGGTGTGAAGGTTAAGGGAAATGATGATGCTGAGGTAGCTCTTACTTCTATGCCTGGGGACCTCTATGTTCACATTGGGAAATGTCTGTTCTTGAATCCACGAGATAGCATTTATATTTTGGCAGTGAGAGTCTGGGAAGCAGGGGTGATCACAGAAGTGTTTAGGTATCGCCATTAAAAATCTTGCTGTTTACAAGGAATTGTAAGGTACAATATAATTTCCAGTCCCTAGGGTAGACAGCAACAGTGACTTTTCAGGCCTTTCTCACTTCAGAGAGATCACCTTTAGATAGTACAAAATGATGGCTACTTGAGACTGCAAGCTCTTCAAAGCCACTACTCTGTGTTTTCAGTGTGCATTTAGCTGCCTGCCACGGAGTGAGAATATGGAGATGACAGAAGACTGTTCATTGACAGAAGACAACAGGGAAATGTGTGCTATATCTACTTCTACCATGTAAACTGAAGTGATTCATCTATCCAGACCAGTAAAATGCTGCTTCCCATATTAAGAGAGACTACTCACATATAAAGGTGTCGTTGTCATAGTCTTAATATATATTACGTTGGCTGATCATGTGGAACTGGTCTGTGAGAAGTCAATTCAATGGATTTTCCACATAATTAGATCTACAGTGACTCTCAGACGCGGGACCTATGTGTATCATTTGCATGAGATATCTTAATATAAGTATTTCACAGTATATTTCCTCCTCACAGCTGTACTTCTGAAGCAGCACCCACACTTTCTGTTCTTGAAAAATTGCACTTTCTTTCCAACAGCTGAATTCTGCAAATAGGAAAATTCATCTCTGCCCACTCCCTCTCTCTTCCTCAATTTTCAGGCAGAAATCAAAGCCTGCTGATACCAATGGCAATCCATTAATGGAATCACGGGGTCCATATGGATATCACCATCCCTGGGTGATATGCTACTGTTCTCCTCACACAGGGGACCAGCCAGGTTAGATGTTCAGGGCACATGTCAGTCAAAACTAACCTGACAGATAAATCAGGAGGCAGACTTTTTTGGTATAGGTCTTTAGGTATAGGAGGTTCCTTTAGGTATAGGTCCAGTTAAAATCTTGCTTAGTTATGTGTACGTTATCTACGCACAGAAATTATGCTGTAGTGAAATCCATGACAAAATGACTGCACTCCTCTTTCTTACAAGAATTACCATGCCAAAAGAACTGATGTAAAGATTGGAGTGAACAAAGGCAGAATCTGCCCCTGTTAATTAAAATCAGGGCAGGATCTGAGCTGAAGAGAAAAAGAAGAAAGGTAAGGATTTTTGTACTGGAAAAACCCTCTGGGAATGTAGCAACAGAGGTTTGGATTTTTTTTTAGTATTTAAAGGTGAAAATTGGCACTGATTATGATTGGTCTATGTGAATACTACAGGATTAAGGGGCAAGAAAGAGGCAAGAGAGTATAAGACACAGTCTGGAAGCCTTGCATGAAGCTAAAAGAATTTACATCATCAGGGGATGGGGCTTTGCTTCTGTGTAACAGTTTTCTTCTGGAATTTACTTTCTGCTGATAATTATAACATTAGTTGGAGATCTAGGTTTGGTTGGGTTTATTTCAGTAAAATTCATCATGTGGCAAATAAAAAGCATTTCTGTTTAGGATTAATTATAATACAAGAAGGCTTTAGCGATGTTTCTGCTACAATGGTTTCAGTAATTCTATTTTCAAAACAAACAGGCAAAAAAATTTGTCACCCTTTTATTTTTATGCAGTATGTGATTTGCATGTTTTGCCACTGCTGTCAGTGCATTCTAACTTGACCTTTTTTTTCTGTGTTTTATTTTTGATTTCATGGTATTTTCAATAACTAGATTATCGTGACTCTTTTTTTCCCAATATTTTGCTCATGATGCTATTTTTTTTGTGCGATGTTCCCTCTCCACCTGTGCAAGATGCAGATTTGCTTCCTCTATAAGAGGGATTGAAATGGATGGTATTGACTTGACATCTATTTCTTTCTGCGTGAGAAATCATCTTTTGTCCTTAGAACTTGACTAAAAGTGGGTGCTAGGGCACATGTCCCACTTAACAGACAGACCCTGGTTTTCTAGTGAGTATAAAATACAGGATACAATAATGTGATGCTGTTATGTTTTTGCACGGTCATTGAAAATATCTAACCTTTAGAATGAAGCTCAGTATATAAAATCATAGAATCTTTCAGGTTGGAAAAGATCCTTGGGATCATCGAGTCCATCCATTAATGCTGCTCTACAAAGCTCACCCCTAAACCATCTCCCCCAGCACCACATCTAAAGGACCCTTAAACACCTCCAGGGATGGTGACTCAACCCCCTCCCTGGGCAGCCTGTTCCAGTGTCTGGCTATTCTTGCTGTCAAAAATTTGTTCCCTAATGTCCAGTCTAAACCTCCCCTGGTGCAGCTATATCATAAGTCTAAGGCCATAGGTCTCGTGGAAAAAAATTGCAATGCACGTACCCCACCTCCAGCAAAAGCCTAGCAAGGACACATTGTTGGAGCATTAAAAGGTGAGGTTCAATTCCCTGCTTAGTTTTTTTTTGTGTGATCCTGGGCACTCTGCTTAGGCATCCATAGTGGTCAATTGGAGTTTGTTTCTAACCAGGTATTAGCTTGCCTACATTCTAAAAGAGGATCTCCTGCTGCTACAGGGTGTGGACAATGTAAATACCTGCAAAATGTTGATGCTGAGACACACAGTGTGCGTCACTAAAAGTGGAAAGAGGGAAGGAAAAAGAGGGATGGGCAGAAAGGGAAGATATAGCAGTTGATTCTTGAGAAAAGAATCTACAGGAGTGATATTTGCCCAAACATAACTTAATGTCTGAGATTTCCAATTGTTGGTTTATTGTTTGGGTTTTTTTTTCATTACCATCAGATGAATGAATATGGTCTTAATGTAAAATAAACCAAAAATTATTTTTTTTCAAGCTAAAAATCAGTTCTTAATTTTCATCTTGAGTTAAAAACTTTTTCAAGTGTTATCTACAGTCTTGCCATAGAATCAAATGGAAGGAATGAAAGTGGAACCAAGTACCATAATTATGCCAATGTGAAGGAGAGTGAGATTTGGCATCCTACCTGTATTTCATAGAAAAACTGCCCCAACTGTCTCTCACGTAACTTTTATGGAAGGAAAGAGGAAAAGAAAAAAAGGACTTTGGTTTGGTTTATGCTCCTCTCTCAGGAGATAGCATCACTGTTCTGCACTTTGCCTCCTTGCAGTCCAACATTCAGCCACTTGGTATTTCTGTATAATCTGAAGTTGTATTTAAGCTCCAGTTGACAAGTGAGAAGCAGAACAGACACACAAAGTCCCTGTAGTCTGTAGGTATATTCATTGATAAAAATCTCCCAGTTTAAAACAAATGGATGGGTTATTTATTATAGCAACTAAGGTAATGAAGAATTAGTGGAAAAGGGTCAATGCCTCAAATTCTTCTGCATATCTCTATCTAAAATATTTCTTTGTGTTCATTCACTTTCACTGCTTAGTGTCTCAGTTATTTGCCTTCTCAGGGACTGTTTCAGAACGAGGCCTTTTCTGTTCTTGTCTTCACAGCTCGTAACTTTTATTACTAGGATCAACTCTCTTTCCTTCTCACCACATTTTTAAGAAAACAGTTTTTTATGATGTGGTAAGTAGTACTGAGCACAGTATAAGTGAAGTCTTGCCAGAGATTTCATTACTACTTCCTTACATTTACATCCTACATTTATAGGACTGTGTTGGCTTTTTAATTTAAAGTTGTCTATATGTTTAAGGACAAAAGACCACTAGTACATCAAATCCTTGAGACCATGGTCTCCTCTGCTTTATTTCTATGCTCTCCTTGCTTTCATTTGTAAAACACGTGTGGTTTTGATTTTTTATTCTGACTGAGAGAAATTTTTTTCTCCATTGATAAACCTCTATGCAAGGAATTGAGCAAGGTCACGAGGTGTTTTTCTTTCCTTTTCTTCTCTTCTCTAGGGTATTTCAAAAAGAAAATGTAGTAAGGAATTACCATCTGATCTGGTATATACATTTTTTCCTACACTGAGTACCCAATAAAAGAACCATCAGAAGATGGATGGTTTTGTGGTTAAGACAGTGGGCTAAAACTCAAACCCCTACATTCAACTTTATAGCTCTTTTGCAGGCTTCCTCTGGGCTTGTCTAGATTGCAGACAGCCTCATGTCATGAAGAAATCCTTGTGTTAATACCAAACCAAGGCTGAATGTCCACAATGAATAGTGCAGTGCTGGAGAGATATATTAGCTTGAGAAGCAAAAGCAATACAGTTGTACTGGCCCGAAACTAATGAGCTTCTCAGCAAGGTGTATTAACTATAATACAGCCCTGATGGAAAGATCATCTCCCAGTTTTGAAGCTGGCCTGCCTGTGGGTTATCCCAGCTCTGTCAGTTGGGATATACTCTTGGTTCTACCAGAGGGATATCCTTTTGGTGACTTTCAGCAAGTGATTTCATCTCACCCTGTTTGTATTATTATTATTTTGGAACACTGATGTAAATTTATTTCTCTTGGACCATCCAAGCTGAAATTATCTATCTAGAAACCCCTCTTTTTATATATTAGAACAGGGCCTTGTGTTATATTATCTAAACATCACTTTGAGAGAAAGAATGGAGACTAATCAAAAATAGTTGGAAGCTGTGGGTAAGTCTGGATGACACTGGGAAATATACTGTCAGTGTTTCTCAGTCTGAGGTCAAATAGCAATGATAGTCCATAAAATGCCAGAAAATAGACAACAAAAGAGAAGAAGGTGTGTGTATTTTTAAATTAGACACTTTCCCACTCATGCAAGCCAATATGATGGATAATACAAACAATAAATGAACACTATAGTTTAACTTATTTTTTACTTTCTTACCAAGAAAAAGTATTGCCGCAATACTTAAGCTATGTCATGGATTTTTTTTTTCCAGAGGTTCAATAATTATTTAATTATAAGTCTGAGAAGCTCAACTAAAAAAGGCACTAACTAAAAACTGTCAAAAAATTACCTAGCTAAAAAAAAGCACCACAGAATATATTTCCAGGAAACAGATAGAGCATACCCAAGGTATTTCCTTTGCAATCTATACTAATTTCCAGCTAAACCCATTTATAACTTTTTAGCCATTTACAAGTATCAGAGAACTTAGAGAAAAGCTCATCTAAACAATTTTTGATATCATAATAAGCCCTTAAAATATACCATCTGTGAGTTTCTCATATAATATCATACCATCATAATGATTAAAATGAAAATCATTTATAAAATATGACAATCCCTCCCTGTGCAGTGTATCTGGTTCACCTTAGAGAAGGAAACCCTGCTCTTAGCTAGCTGGTTTTCCAGGGGGATATATTTTACCCAGCAGTTTCACCTTTGTGTGTTGTGGTGAAGGTTCAGCCGCACCTTAAAGAAATTTGCAAGCCTGCTTAGTAAGAAGGAATAGTTAAAGCCTTGATTGGGTTCAGTGAGCTCTGCTATATACTTTTTTTTTTTTTTTTTACCCCAGCATAGCCTGCTTGGAATGAAAAAAACTCAAGCTTATAGAACTAAACCCCAAGACAGCACTTTGCCATTGTAGAATATGAGTTTATCCTCACCCAACAAAGCCAGCTGCTTCCAAACACACCACCACAACCCCCACATCCCAATTGGCCCAGGAGGGCCAAACTGTGAGAAGTTTAAGGAAATCTGTGTAAGCCACTAGAAGCTCACACCCTGTTTATCATTCAAGGCTTGTCTCTCCATCAGTGCAATACCCCACGAGAATTATTCTGGGGCTGTGGTCCAGGACTAGTTCAGAGGAAGGTATGACAAATCCTGAGTCACTCACACCATTTATTTCAGTCCATGAGTATTTAGGCATTGCTTTTTCCTCTGCAAGTCTCCCTCCTAAGCATAGTCTGAGTCAAATTATTTTAACTTGTACGATCTGAGCCCAGCTTTGTTTTTATTTTTACTATGTTTCCTCCATATGTGACCATTAATCTCTGGGTTTCAGCTGGGCTAGTTTACTCTCACTTGCTTTTCTAAAATATAGTGAAATACACACTGAAATGTATAAAACAACCCACTGTGGTTAAGGGAAAACATACTCTCACCGACTATGGTTACAATTTTAAAAAGGGGAAATTAATTTCAGTGCATTACGACTGCTGCTCAGAGATTTATACTGTGGTCTGATCGACAACTACACAAAAAACATGCCATTATCATCCCAGCTAAGTGAGACATTTGGACTTTTCACAGCAGAACAGCAATGGTAATTCTCTGCAGGTGTTTCAGGCAAGGAGCAGCACTGGGATACTTCCCTCCTTCAGCCTGCCTCAGACAACACTGCACAAAGGAGGCATGGGGCTGGTCTGTTTGGCAGGTAACTGAATATACAAAGTGTGTGGGAAACAACTAACTCACACCTTGCTGGAAGATCTTGTTTTCACTAATATTTCCTCCATTCCTTTTCAAAGTTTGAGACTTTCCTTTTCTCGGTAGGAATTTCCTGTAGTTAGGAAGAGGCAAATAAAGGTTTAGGTTGTAAAATGTAGAATGGGTAAGGCTGAGAAAAGGAAAGGAGAAGAAGGGAGCTATTTGGCCAGATTTGGCACAGGTGAGGTCAGAATAAATGGTAATGGAAAGGTGCACAAGGCCCCCCCTCTTCTGCTCTATACTTGTCCCCTCCATGGTATAAGATCTAATGCTTTAGTTTGTTTAAGAAACATAATTGACTTTGCTTAGGGACTAATGTCTCACTTAAAATAAAAATCTAAAGTGTAATGAAATATTTCATTTGCTGCAATGAAATACTTTGTTTAATCTTCAGTAGCCTTATTTCAAATCCAAGGGAAATTGCCCTTTGAAATTAAAATTGAAAATCTTGCCCTAGAAAATTACAGAAATGAGGACAGGAGATAAAGAACATGGTTTGTTGCTGACTCTTATTTGGGCTGGTTAACAGGTGGAGCCTGTTGAAGCAAACGGTTTACAAGGAGCTAGTTCTAGGGCTGGAAGGAGCACTTGTCTCACACAGAGCTATTTCCTGAATTTGATTTAAATTTACAATTGTGTTTTTGGTGAAAGAATTAACATCAGAAAAAAAACCCCATCTACTCATCCCTCCAGCCAGGTCTGAGTGGCTTGTGCTACTTCCACCCCTGTGGGGGTTATTTTATATCCTGACCAGTTCAGAGCCCTGAATGAGATTCTTCTTCTGTAGTCTGGCAGTGCATGCAATTCAGCACCATTTCACTCTTACAGCAGAGAAGGACACAAAATGTGGCTTGTTAAACCTAATAACATAGCTTTGTGTTCAGCATTAACAGGACAAGCTAAGTGCTATGGTCTGTGTGAGAGTAAAAAATGAATTAACCTGGACTAGAGAGAATGACTTCTGGATTAAGGAAAATGGCTGGAAGGAAGCATGAAGGCTAGAGTGAGATAGAAACCAGGGAGTAGCAAGATGCCTGCCCTCAGTAGGTCCTGATGAGTTCCTGCTAAAATCAAAAGGGATTTCTCTTACTGATTCTGGTGGAATTTGAAGAGAACTCCAAGGACTGAAGGGTCACAAAAGTAGAAGTGAAGAAAGGGAGTGGGGTCACACCAGTGTTGATACTGACAGGGAAAACTGATGAAGGTGAGACAACATGGGTAGAAGCATTTGGAAAGGAGAATGACAAGAGTCTGGTCCTGTGAGAGGATTATAATTACAGAGTATGTCTCTTTTATCTAGGAAAAAAATCAGGAGACAGAAGTCACTGCATCACTTAGAGAACCTGTAGTCAGTTATCATTTGACAAGAGGAGAGAATGAAAACTGAAAAAAAGAGGAGGAATCTTCAGACTGGGAAAGCTTCATTCTTTCACATTTGTATGCCATAGCTTATTCTGCTTGGATTTCAGCAAATTTGTACCTGTGCTACTGTGGTTATTCATTACTTGCACTGTGTCTAGAGCTGAGAGCTGTTTACAGGACAAAGTTGTATTCCAAACTATAGCTTCATACAGTTGTGCTGTTCCAGGGTTTCCAGGCACCTAGAAGGTGCATGCATTCATGCAATCACTGTGACTTTTTTGCCACTTGCAGGAAGAATTCTCCATTCCTGGGATTGCCAACTCTGTCTCTGAGTGTGGGTCCCTGGAGGCGACCTGACTTGCAATCTGGCTTGCTTCCTCTGTTTCTGCAAAGACAAAGCACACAGTTTGACTCACCCTGATTCCCAGCTCTTGGTCTGACACCAAAACAAGACTTTATGACTAATGTCACAAGACTGAAAACAAGAAGATCTAAGTAAGATAAATACGTAACAATAGTTTCTGCTTTAACAGAAGCTTGGTTGCTTAACTGGTTCAGTGTCCCTCACCAGCACGCTTGTGGCCAGCCAGGATTACAAAAGCCAGCAACCCAAATTGAGCTATGTCTCCCAGGTGGATCCCAGTCTCCTGTTCCAAAACCTTCCATTGTTTTTTTCCCTTGGGGTTCTACTTTGGGTACAATGACCCATGACTTTTTTCTCCTCTAAGTTTCATAACTATTCAGAGCATCTGCACAATGCTTTTAGTCATGTGATTTAGTTTTAAGTAGTCCCTGTGAGCAGTAGGGGAGTTGGACTTAATGATCCTTATGGATCTCTTCCAACTTGAGATGTTCTATGATTCTGTGATTGTATTTAGCCATGGGAGGAGTAAACCATGCAAATGTCATTCAGAACCCTTTTAGGGGTTAGTACCACAGGTGCTCTTATTCTTAAGGGGTGAACTTGTAGAGTAGGGTGAATGGTTGGACACGATGATCCCATGGGTCTTTTCCAACCTGAATGATTCTGTGATTCTGTGATTAATTATCAGTCTTCACAAACAGAATTAAGGCCACTAATAAACACTGATTACCTGTTATATAAGATCATTGTTATTCATGTTTTAAGGTGCTGTGGATTTTGGGCGCGCTCACAACTTTCCATAGAGACTACAAAATATCTAAGGCAGTAATAGGTGAAAGATGAGTTGACACATACAATTGTAATTAGCTCAGCCTTTAGCAACATGACAGAAAGGAACCTGGTTGCTACTGGGATTCCCCACTGGATGACTGCTTAATGTTTAAATTCCAATGTAGGAAACCCTGGCAGAAATCAGAGACTTTCATCCTCAATGTCCTGAGAGCTTCTACATCTTCCCTGCTGAGTGCTGACGACGTGGCTGCCAGCTTTTCATCTGGCAAAATTGCTTTCCACGAGCAAACTTTTTTGGTGTTTAGTATTAAAGTTGTAATTTAAGGTTAACTTTACTGAAAGATTTAACCAAGGCTTGTTACATTTATCTCAGTTCTTGTGCAAGACACTACGGAAAGAAACAATTTTTGTCAAAAGACTTGAAAAGCCGATTATGGAAAAATAGTACCCAAGTTATTTCATTGATAAATTGTCAAATTCTTTTTTTATGATGGACTTAGGAAATTGTCTTGATTTACTGAAATTAAATAAAGATGGACGACTTGTTGGAATGTTTGATAATATTGCCAGCGAGTGAATTTCATTGCTATAGCTGCAAAAAACAAATAACCACTACAGAAATGTGGATGTTAAGAGTAAAGGAACTGAAAAGGTTTCATGACTTACTCCCTGCATTAGATCAACAGCTCAACTATTTCAGGAAAAACAGGACAAGTTGTTAAAAATAAATCACTGATGTAACTTTTAGAATAACAGTACATGTACTTCTGTATTCCATAACTTACAGTGCTTTGACTGTGCTGCTGTCCCATATCCTGTATATCTGTCACTCTCTCCTTCCCCAGTTACATAAAGAAATAAGCTGTGTTACTGGCAATTTTCTTTATCTTCATAAAAGCTTGTGAAACTCAGAAACTCAGTTTGCAATAAGGTGTTTTAATTAATGATAATAAAACTGAAGATAGTTCTCCTGAGAAAATATTAGATCAATTTATTGTTCTCCTCAGATAAGAAATATATTGCAAAGAAACAGCAGAAATTCTGGCTTGTTCAGCTTCCTCAAATATTTGAAAACTGAAAAAAGCACACTTTGTTGACTAAGAACTCATGAACCATTCCTAATTAAACAAAAATGTACTCTTAACACTGCTAAATCAATTGGAGTCAATAAAGTTAGACCTTAGATGAATTTAGTTGATCTATGTTTTACCTCATCTTTTATTGATTCCACTTCAAATGGTGGGAGTGGGAAGTCTTCCCAATGCTGTTGTGCAGTTTTGTCAGGGCCTATACAGAACAACATATGCCTGTGTCACCACAGATGTTACAAGACAGAGAGATAAAGTAAATATCTCATTTCACAGATGGTAAACTAAGAATTAAAAGGCTATTTTCCTTTTATTTTCCTTTTTTTTTTCCTTTTTGTAATTCTTATTCAGAACAACACATTAGAATGAAATTAATACCAAGTCAAATGTAAAGAGCAGACAAACTGTGGTCTTAAAAAGAGAAATACTTCCAGAGCTTAAAATACATTAATGTTGCCCTTGACTTTTCAACTGACTGTTGGTGACAATAGAAGAAGTAAATCAGTAGCAGATCTGGAAACTGAATCCAGTTTCCATCCTCCATGCTATAAACAAGATTATAAAGGCTTTGAGGATGCCTCAATTTGTAGCCCACACCAAAGCTACTCCCACCACTTTTCACTGTACCATGACAACCGGACTCTTCCCAGCTATCTGTGCATGGTCCATTTGAGTGTCTCTCCATTAACATAGTCCAGATCAGAAGCATACTTTTGAAGTGGATCTTCTACTCATTCCTTTTTAACATGCTTTCATCTGCAAGGAGTTTAAGAACAGGATCGTTTTCAGATTCTGAGCTCCAGAGTGCACCTAATGCACTGCAAGCATTAGGGAGTGTTGAATTCAGAGGACCAGAGCCCCCCCAGTTAAATCCATTTGCAGGCATCATGGACATCTAGTTCTGAGGACCAGCTGCTGCTCCATTCTGTAGACCTCCTGCCGTTACCCTGCACTCACTGCGTGTCTCGTCCCACCCAGTGGACAAGGAGGGAGGTGAATCTCTGTGCCCCCCGGCAGAGTCACGACCGTGACTCGGAGGAACACGAACAAAACAATTGATGAGCTCTCCCTCATCAAACAAGCAACGAACGGGCCGGATAAAGGTGCTCTTTGCGCTGGCG
>JANIJG010020529.1:47452-65049 GCA_024611175.1 Megaceryle torquata
AGCAATCAACACTTCAGGTCTTTCCAGATCTTATCACCGCACAAGGTTTGAGGCACACAATAGCCGGGCTCTTACACTGTGGATAAAGACTTTGGTTTTATATATATATTTCTAAGTTTGTCCCTATGCAACAGCAGTTGCCAGAAAAAGGGCTGCATTATTTACTCAGGAATTATGGCCCAAACCCTCTGATCTCAGCTGCATGGCTGAGCTTTGGTAATAATGGAAAAGGGGTGACTAATGAGGTCAAGAGACTCTCACCCCTGACACTTTGTACAGGGTACAGAGGCTGGACAAGACAGAAGAAAGAGATGACAAGTTATGAAACGACTTTGCTATAAGGTGCCTGTAGAAATGATCTTACACAGGATCAGTCTGTTTGCTGGACCATCCTCATGTGAAAATTCACTCCTTGTAGTAAAGCAAACCAAACATGGTGTTTCATGAATAGTCTCTGTAGCCAATACTACAGAATGCACACATTTTTCTGGATGAAAAAACCCACTAATTTTGTTTACCTTAACCAAGAGACTTGTGTTAAAACCATTCTCATTAAATGTGTATCAAAATCAGAGGCAGAGCACATGGTGTGTAACTAATTGCAGAATAAGGCCCTAAGTCTTTTGCCTTACATTCACTTCACAGCACTGTTAGTGCTGTTTGTGCATGTTTAAGTTAAATGTTGAGCTTTGGTAATTAAGAATAACAAAATTTATAATGATTAACTCTGTTGTTTGACAGACAAAACTGTTTTTCTTTTTTTCCTATTTTTTTTTTTTTAGTATGAGGGCTTGGCATACTTACTGAGAATAGCTACATCATCCTTACTTCAGAATCAAAATCAGAACACCATTAAAAACTGAACTCTGCACAAAATTATACGTACTACACGTTCGTTCCAGGTGTGACAAGTTCATTCAAAAGATAAGTCCATATAAATTAACTGGTTTTGGAAAATTTGGTAAGAAAATAATGGGATAAAGGTTTATTATGGGATAAAGGCTTCTCTTGGTTGCACAGGTTTACTAGGAGAGAGAGAGCACGAGAGGCTTTAGCATCCTTGTCAGAACTGGTTGCTGCAATGCACTCTGCTATGCCCTGTGATAGGCAAGTGTTCCTCTGCTGTCATAAGTCCCTTTTAGGTAAGTCAGTGACATCAAAATGTTTCAGGTTTAGTGGAAGCAGCTTCCTCTGCAGGTGTGGAAGCAAGAAAGCCTGAGGCAGCAGTATTTACTCTGGATCTAGAAGTATTTACTCTGGTTCTAGCAGTGTAGTCCTACACCAGCAGCTTCCAGCAAAACACCCATTAATTTGAGTTTACTGCCATTAAAGCTTGCTGATTTGCTTAAGATACTGCATAAACATCAGATTTTTCTTTTTTTTTTTTTTTTAAGGCCAGATTTGATCTATTTTTGCCCATATTTTGCTGAGTTCAGAATTGATCTCAAAGTTTTCTTTTCCTACAGAGAAAAGAGGGCAATCACAAGGACTGTCAAGTATTATTCATTTTGAATCTTACACTCAGCCTTGTTCTGATGTCACAGGAAGCAAAGAGAGGTTTCTCTGATGATTTTCAGTGTTATGAACCCAGACTAGACTGCGAGACTGGGAGATACTGAGTCCTGTTCATTGCTACTGAAGTTAAAAGCACATCCAGCTTTTCATAAGCTGTTAGACTGAGCTAATTTAAAGTTTGAGTTGGAGATTTTGGAAAGTGATTTAAAATTAAATCTAACCTCCCACATTATGATTCATTATATTTATGGAATTTGTTTAGAATCTCTGCTTAGAATTAAATAAATTCTTACTCTATCAAGCTGTCATTTTTCCATGATACAATAACATTCACCCTATCCCAGGCAACTTTTGAACCAAGGGCAAGGTATCTGTGAGAAAAGATAGCATCATATGAAATGCACGCTGTGTGAGACTGAGAGAGGGAGAAGCAGGAGAAAATATTAGAAATTGTATTCAGAATACTGTCAAAGGAAAAAAAAAAAAGTAATAAATCAAAGCTTATTTTAGAGCTTCCTGTTAAAGCTTATGACAAAAAATTTTGGAGCCGTGGACATGTATATATAGGGTTTTAGAGGCATGAACTTTTATTTTTAATATAGATAACTTTCTTTGTTCACCATGCAGATATTTCTTCCTAGCACTACCACATATCCAGAAGATTCATTCTTTTTTATCTTATGACCCATATTTTCCAACTGACAAGTATTTTGTGATTTTTTTTTTGTTAGAACCTCATTAAAGATACTAGATTCTGGGCAAGTGACATATATATGCTGTCTAAAAATAAAGTAGCTTCCCAGGCCCGATCCAGGCAATACACACCATATGTGCACTTAGGACATCAGCTGAGCTCCCTCTTCATTCTTTCACCTTTAAAGTAGTTGGTAGGACTGGGGTAATATTAAGATGGGACATCTGAGCCCCCTAGAAGGAACTGTGGAGATCACTGTTGATAGCAGAGGTGAACTAAGTGAGATGAGTATAAAGACCTCATTGTCTTCAAAGACAGCAGGAACAGATACATAATAAGGTTTTGAAAGTGAAAGGACTGTATTTATCTTGACTTTTTTTAGAATTTATATATTCAAACTCAATGCTGTAAAATAGGTGTGAGGTCACTGTTAGGCCTACTGAATTTGGTGTTTGCCATACTGCAGATGTTCAGGAGCAGAAGGTTTGAGCTGTGACTTCCATCACCTGACAATCTTCTTTTCCTCCTCTGATATTCCTTTGTTCCCAGTTTTATGTGGGTGATGGCCATCTCTAGCTATACTTATGATGAATTATTAATCTGACTACATTATTGATTAAAAATTATATATACAAGTAAATAAGAATTTAGACCTGTAGTGTTGCTTCTTAATCAGAAACTTTTACAGTAAGGTTTGGGTTTTTTTTTCTGGATTGGAAATTGTCATCAATTTCATCAAAGTTCATTTGGATGATTTAAAAAAAAAAAAAGACAAATTTCCATATTCTTAGTCTTCCTAAGCTAAGCCTTTCTTAATCTAATTTTAATAGCTTTAATATATACAAGATACTTTCCCAATATTTCTGTAAATCAAAAACTGCCAAAACACTTCAAATAAAATAAGCAATACTTTGGGGTGCAAAGCAGGATTCAAATGTGAAGCATCTCTCTGCCAGATGCTGCTGCACCATCATGGCTTGCTCCAGCTGACTGAGGTACTGTCAACATCCTTTGACTTATTCCACATGTCAAGATTCTAATGATCACCAGGCCTTTGGCTACTGCATGCAGAACTTGTTTCAAAGCCCCTAACTCTTGTCCCTCCAATCAAAAAAAAAAAAAAAAAAAAAAAAAAAAAGAAAAAAAAAAGAAAAAAAAGAGAAAAAAAAAATTGTTCTCTTATAAATGACAGGATAAAATGATTTTCTGAAGAAGGTCAAAAGGTTGATATATTAAGTATAGTGCAACTCTACTGTGAAAGCTCTCTTAACATGAAATATGCTGCATCATAAGTCTCCTTCACTAGTCCTCCAAATGGTGAGTGACCCTTCTTGTGACATACTGAAAAAACACTGGGAATGCCTTTGTGAGATGTCTCCTGTGTTCCCTTCCACAGCTGAGCTTGTTCTTTAAGACAGCTCTCACATGTTAGTAAATAAAAATGAGAAATAATGGAATTTATTGTTTTTTAAGGGAGTTGTATGGAAAGGCTTGGATAAATACACTGCACTGGATAAAAACCTGGCTGGATGTCTGGGCTGACGTTTATAATCACAGAACATTTGGGGTTGGAAGGGACCTCAAAAGATCATTGAGTCCAACCCCCCTGCCAGAGCAGGATCACCTAGATCAGGTCACACAGGAACACGTCCAGGTGGATTTTGAATGTCTCCAGAGGAGGAGACTCCCCAGTTTCCCTGGGCAGCCTGTTCTAGTGTTCTGTCACCCTCACCATGAAAAAATTTCTCCTCATGTTTACATGGAACCTCCTATGTTTAATCCTTTGGTTTGATGATAATCCTGCCATCCAGTACAGTTCAACACAGTCCAGTCAAGTCCAATCCCACGGATGTTCCTGAATGAGTGTGAAGATTCAGGATAACCTTCCAGGCTTTTGTGTGCACTCATTTTCTCCACAAATTAAGATTTGTAGCTTTTTATGCTTATGATTTCAGAAACACATCGACAAGCAACTGAATATCATCCTGACTTCACAAAAGAAGATCTCTCCATGTATTTACATAGAATCCAGTAAGGATCTGTCAGTTTTTTGGAAATCTTCCTGTTTTAAGCGATTAAAAAAAAAAAAAAAAAAAAAAAAAAAAAAAAAATCAGGTCAGTCTTCACAAACTATTGAGTTGGTAAAAGAAATGTCTTTTTAAAAACTTTCAATTAGTCTTGCTACTTGAACCATTTTAGCAGTTTTATTGAGCTAATAACATTGTTCTCCGTGGATTATGATTCCAAGGGAGACCGTGATTCAAAGCATTTAACAGACGTTGAATGAAATCATTCACACGATCAAAGCGATTCATCTGCATATGCTTTTGCAAGCTTAATCCTCAAAACCCGCTGCTATTAGTTTACCAGTCGTACACAATAGCTAACTACCTCCTAGCAGAACATAAAACAGCACTAGGAAAGAATCTGTTAGTTTTTATACTAACAGGCAAACAGTACTAAATACATTTTCAAAAGACTTAAAAAAAAAAGTAAAACCCAACAACACATTGCTCTTTAAATATTCTGGTATCTAAAAGCCTTCTTATTAGACCAAATCCAATAAAATGAACTAGGTAGATTAGCTGAGTTCATTGCTTTTAATTAAATACATCCTGAGCTATGTTCTCAATGAATTAGCAGAGAACACTTGCTGCTTCTCATTTACACACATGCTAAAGTAGCAACTAGAGCACCTCTATTCTGACTAAATACTGGGAAAGGATGATGTCTAAGGAGCCAGGTGTAAGCTCTGCAAACCCAAAGAATTAATCCCAAGGGAAGGGGAGGGATAATCCAGGTGAATTTTAACTTGGAAGTACCATATTCCAAAAGCATGTAATACACAATGTAATCCTGAATCCTTCTTAAGGGCAGCCTTTCCCACAGAAACATTATCCTGACCTTTCTCTTACTGTTGCTATGGAAAGAAATGCTTCCTGGATTCTGGCAAAGGGCCAGTAATTGTATTTAAATGGGGTGTTGAACAACCATAATATGTGCAGTGTGCTATTATTTCTTTGTGGGAGGTTTATTATAGGCTTCTGGTATATAATCTAAATTAGATGTCTGAGGAAAAATAATGCTTTTAAGTTTGGAAATTGTATTCTGTCTTTAAAATTCCCTGATTTCCCTGATAGTCTTTTGAAGTTCTTCTGAAGCTGTAAATGTTATCTATATTCCTTAATCAAACCATCCTTTCAACCAGCTGCAGCAGAATGTCTCTCTTTTATGTTTATGGGAACTTGGTTGCAATTATTTTACAGAGATGAACTTGCTATAAACAACCCTATCATTTCTAGACTTTCAAATTTCATTATCTTAAGCACAAATCAACACTGACGCTGCTCTAGTCTGGCTCTGATATGCTGTTTAGAATTAACATGGGTGGGTGATCTTTTATCCAATTTTGTTGTATTAGTGAGCAAATTTAGCAAGTAAGTGTGCACAGGTTGGGAAATGAAAATTTCCGAGCTATTCACGATACTTAAATCTGAACATATTTGTGGACACACACACACATACAAAGGAATTTACTATATTATCCTTGTCTGCAACAGGTGCCTGGAAATTGATACATTGTGGACTAAGGTGCTAGTAATTGAGTGAATAGTAGTACCTGGGATTTTATCTTTCCCGCATCACTTATAAGAATTAAATAGTATTTCATAGTTGATTGATATTTGGTGGGTTTTTTTTTCTTTTTCCTTCCTTTTTTTTTTTTTTTTTGAAAGACAGGAATCGTTTATATACATACATAATTCTTTGGGTGGCTATACAAGGTGTATTTGTCTGTTAATGAACTTAGAAACGGAAGTCAGTTAGGCAGACATTAAGGGTTTTAGCATAAGCTTCTCAACCCATGAAATGCCATAGAAAAGCAATTCAACTTCTTGTAAAGTTGCACATGATCTGAACTTGTCACGTCCTGTTACTCTTTCCCTGCCTTTTTGCTTGTAGTGACTTTTCAGCAAAGGTTATCTTTCTTGACTTTCTCTTTAAAAACACTTTCCTGCTGTTTCCATCCCCAGTGTCTCTGAAAGAGCCACTTCTGCTACTATCTGCTGTGAATCAGCTGCATAATTATGTTCAGTAAAAAGATAATATATACACCTGTTATTTTCCATTTTCCCTAACTGTGTTGCACTCAGTGATGCTTAAGCATCCTCCACTGCAGGTCTACTCAGAAGTGTATATCTTTTGTACATACTGGAGCTGCTTAACAGATATCTAAATTGAACTGCAACTTTACCTAGTCTTCATAATCAGGAAACAATAGTTTTTGACACTTCTGCTCAGCTTGTGGAAGAGGATGGTTTGACCTTATAATTAAAGACAAGATAAATTCAATGGGCCAATATTCACAAAGTCGCTAACATATGACTAACTTAAAGTCATTAAAAGGTCTCTGTCTAATGAATCATGATGCAGAGTTTAGTAATGCAGCATGTAAAAGAGCATAAGACTGGTCTGCTGAGTAAGATCAAAGCTTCACCCAGCTCAGGATTTGTCCCATGACAGTTACTGATCATGGATGCAAGAGGGAAGGTATAAGAACCTGCAGGCAGCTTGAGACACACTTCCTAGGAATGCTGAGTGATTGCAGCTTCAGGTCTTCCTGGACCAAAAGCACATCTTTATATTTAACAGTCACTGATTTACTTCTTTTTATTTGTAACTCTAACATGTCAGCTGCCCATAAACATGGGATTCTCCATGTCAACCTGATGTGGTCTGGAACCTTTCTTCTTTTCATTTTGAAACTATGTACCAGCTTCATTTGAAGCACCCTAATGCTTGTCTTGCAGGAGAAAGAAAAAATTATTTCCTATTCATATTCTTTGTACATTGTGATTCTGAAGATCTTCAGCAATTTATCTATCCTCTATTTTCTACAATAAAGCATACTGCCCTACTGAATTGCTTGAAATGCTCCATAACTTTGACCATATTTGACATTCTCTTACTGTCGTCTTCTACTTAGCCACACTGAGATGTCCGATCGTTACTAATTATGAGTGTTATGCAAATGATGAAAAATGAAAAAAAAAAAAAAAGCAATCAAGAGATTAAAAAATGTAGAAATTATGGGAAAAACACTCATCTTCTAAAGTGAATTACTGGCTATCCAATTTAAAAGTCAATGTTCATCTACTTTATCACTACTGAATAAACTTTATCCACATTAATAACAAGCAAGGACAGCTACTTGGTGTATTTCTTTTGAACAGATAATTTGTATATGTCCTACACAACCATTTCCATGATTGTTTAAGCTAATGAATATTATTTTGTAATTGATCTAGGCCAACACAGAATATGGGGTCATCTTCCAAAGGTATCCGTCTACAAGCAATTTTATACTGTGCAGTATAAAATATATGCGCTTGATGACTCATGATTGCCTGACACATACTGTTTTGTTATTTAATGTACCATGGAATTAATTTGCTGAATAAGAAAATGCAGTTCTACAAATTCATTTTGTGAATACTCTTCATAAGGACTCTATACTACTCAAAAGGTTTATAAAGTTTTCGAAATCTTCAGACAAATGTGCATTTTACTGCTGGCGCTTCAAGGAGTGTCCGACACAACTCTTTTGTCTTTGACCAGATACAGGGCATGGAGAAAAACCTGAAGAAGGTTGTGGAGTTGTGTTTCACTGGCTGCTAAAAGGTTTCCATGCGTGTAGCATGCCACTGACATCACTCACAATGCACAGTCTGCCGCAATCAGACTAAGAAAATCTGGAGATAAAAGTAGGAAAGCAGCAGGGGGACTAGAGTGAGTGGAGCAAAACATATCAATCTGTGGAAGATGCCTGACTGCTTCCAATTGTACTGTCATGATCTTCTGATTTATCCTCCGGGGAGGAAGGATTGCAATTATACGGCACCAACAGGTACAAAAATGGAAGGAAAAATACATCTTGAGCATAGTTAAAGATTTGTCAATTTTATACAAAAATCTCCTTTGGGGCTTTCTTAAACCTGTGTTAGAATCAAAATAAAATTCAAACAAGCTTGCTTTATATGGTTCACAAACATTAAAAAGCACCACGCTTGTATAGACTTAAAAGCACAAATGTATATGGATGAATATGCACTGCTCTGGGCTCAAATATTAGGAACGCAAACACTAGCTGTAATTAGGAGGTTTGGGAGTGAATGAAATAAGGAATATTGTAGTGTTTACCACTGTAAAGTTCTGATTCTTATCTGTGTTTAGTAAGGAGTGTATCAAGAATAACACCAAGAAGCAAATATAATTACATACATTTTATGCTCATGTCAGGGAAGCCATGCTCTTTGTGTTTTAAGTTCCTAATAAATATTCTTCAGAAATCTTCTCTGACCTAGGAAATTATTGCTATTTTACTAAGAAGATAATAAAGTAGAAGCAAGCTAAGTGATTTGCATAAGTAATAATAGCATGTCAATGGTAAGCCTTAGTAAAAAGGCACAAGGAATCCCAGTGCTCTAAGTGGCAGTCAGAATCTCTTGCCAGGGAAAAAAAAAAAAAAATCTCCTGCCAAAATTAGCCTGTAATAATTTTTAGAGAGAACTGTAATCCCAATCAAACCCATCCATCTCTAGTCAAAATGAGAAAAAGTAATTTGAATGGACTTTTAGAAGAAATTAAAATTTATACTTTGGTTCTGACTGAATGAGAAAACACAGGAAAAATATTCAATACAGAGCTAGAGTGAAGGAAACCTCTTTGTTAGCAACATCAACAGAAAACACCTTTTTGAAATTTAAAGTGGTTGAAACTTTTAGCCAAAGTAACTATTTGTTTTCCATCCAGAATTTTTGAATACATCCATTTGTTTAAAAAATCATGAAGGATTCCCTTGGCAATTTTCCAAGCATTTCTACCTTTGAACAATTCACTGATTCGATTCAATGCATTTCCTCTAAGGTTACCCAAAAGATGTCTTTATGCCTTTCAGAAAGGATGTTTGAATTGCACAATTTTCAGCTTTTCTGTGTGGTCTGCTTCTGTGCATGTTTTGCATCAGACCTCCATCAGCCCTCAGGTGTTTGGTCAGAGACATCAGGCAAGACTGGGTGTTTCCCTTTGTAATCCCACTGCATATCTGTTCCATTCATAAGATAGACGGTCAGTTGCTGGTGAGTCCAACCTTAAGACAGCCCCATCATGCCGAGGAGGGATCACAGTCGCGATTTCTACTTGCTCCTTTTGTCTGCACCTTGCTTGTCTCCACCCTCAGCTTGACTTTCTGGACCACAGTAATAAGGACATGGTCCTGCGGTTTCTTCTTGACTGTGTGTGGGCTCTCCTACTTGGGATTTCAGCTCTCGGGCTTGTGGAGATGACTGCAGGTTTCCCTGTGAGACTGGTTGGGGAACTTTGTTGTGGTGGTTGGCTTGAATCCACACCTATCTGACTTAGCTCTGGTGTCACCCTATCAAAATGCCTCGCAGAGCTGCTTGCTTTCAGGCTTTTAAAGACAAAACTACTTTGTTTTTCCTAAAGCATTTTGCTTATTTCTATCTTGTGAATAGGAGCAGGTATGAAATACAGATGAATCTGAAGATTTAAGGGGCATAATATGTGTCAGATCCTGATGCCACTGGATCTGAAACTGCTTCAAATAATAATCAGAATAATGGATGCAGTAATAAATTGTGGTCCCTTTGGAAAAGAAGACCCATAAGAAACTGGGTATACAAAACAAAAAATGCATCCGAGAGGAAACTCTTGCTGAAACCTGTTCTTGTTGCAGCTACCAGGAATGTGTCATTATAATTATATTTTCTGTGGAACCTTGTGCTGCCATTAATTGGACACACCACGACATTTCTCAGAAAGAACTGTTTAAAGCACAGATCCTATCTCTCAGTGTAGTGCAGTGAAAATAAAATCTTCCAAGCAACCCTTTCAACTTTCACTGTCATCACCTGCCAATGTGACTCTTTGAAAGGGGTTTTTGTTTTAGTAGCTGCTTGAGATGAAAGAAGCAGTCATATCCACAGATAAAACTCCTGTGATGAATCCCTGTTGCCATTTGGGCAAGAAGGAGAGCTTTTCTTCCCAAGATTTTATTGATTGTTTGTGAACTCATTGATAAAACAGGCTGTGTGCCTTGCTGCAAAATGCTGCCAGCTCTGCATGCCGTCTGGTTTAACAATGAATCCAATGCTAAATGTCCTATTTATGACAGGAGTCTTATGAAAAGCCATGCTTTTAAAATAACAAATGGTACTTTGTACATCGTTTTACTGAGGAGATGGAAACAGGAATTAGAGTTGTAATGCTATTTATTTTTTAAATCTAGCGAACGTGTTTTGTAAGTTCATCAGTGGGAAGTCAAAAAAGCAAGTGGAGTTAAGCTTAAAATCATGAAGAAAAGTCAATCCAGATTACACAGTCCTGCCTGGAGAGGGAATTATTTTATCTGATACCAAAACCAGAGAAATTAAAAATCTGAAAAATAAGAGCCTGGGTAGAATTAATCAATAGGATTCCAAATGTTCCAGGTATCACCTTGTATTAGTGAGGTTTAGCTATGTGCATAGCAGTACAGCTAATCTGGAAACATCAGCTAGACTCAGAGCTACCTGCAGTTGCAGGCAAAAGGTGCAGCGAATTGTGATCAGCATTTGGCCTCGGGTTTGCTGTGAGTGATGGAGGCGAGTCACTGTAAGCACACACGCTCAGATAATCAGTTACCTGACAGGGCTTTGGATGATGAAAAGTCTTTTCTCCGTCTCCAGAGAGCATGGTGCTTATTTCAGACATTTCCTGGAAGACAAAGGGATAGAAGAAGAGCCTCTAGATTACAGTGGGATGACAGAGATCTGCTAATAAAAATGTAAAGGTCAAAAGGCTCCATCCTCCTCTGGTGTAAACCAGCGTAACTTCAGCTATGACGCCCACTTACATCTGCTGAGGATCTTGATTACCAAGGCAGCTTCTGTATTGTTTTTGCTTTGCTTGTCACAAAGGCCATGAAGAAGCTGCAAAAGCACAGTTTGGTTCCATATAAAAGTATTTGCTGTTAACACACCAAGTATAGTACTCGAGGTGTAATTACTAGGCAGTTTTCTAGTAGCTTATGAGAAAAAACCCCAAGCACCAACAACCTTCAAGCTCAGAAAGAACAGCTCGGTCTGCTGCATGGTTTACATAACATTTGAAGGTCACTAAGAGATAAACCATAGCTCACGTGTTTCACTTTAAGTAGTTTAGACCATCACCACTCCTAAGGATGCATAAAGGGGAGACCTGAAGGTAGAGCTGAGGATTGCATGACGTATCTAGAAGAAATGAGGGAGCATCCTTTTAATTTATTTTTTGATAGTCTTTGATAATGAACTATATATAACACCAAGTGAGTCACACTTCTCTTGAGTATGTACTTTCATCCTTTAAGTGGCTACAAAGCCTCCCTGAAGTTATGTGTGACAGTTCTTAGATTTTCACTGACATTCTTTCACATTTATGTTTTATTTCACATGTATTTTTCTAAATAGTTGTAAGGAGTGTACCACTAAAGACACAACCTGTAAGAAAACAAAACCAAACCCACCAAATCTCAACAAAAACACAGACTTCCACAATTATGTCAATGACATGCAAGTGTATTTTATCAAATCCTGGTATGGTACTTTCTTGCTAAGTGGTCAGAATTCATTCTGGAATGGACAGAAAGTCAACTGAATTTGCTTAACTGTTTCCAACTGAATTGCTGTGGATTGGTACATGACATCAGTACAGAAGGGTGATTTCCACGTACTTGCATTTTGTTGGACTGGAACTCAAAACTTGACTTGTTAAGACTTGCTACTGTTATTTCAAGGTGCTTTTATATATATATATAGTTACTTAAAGGCTGTAACAAATGAAGTGTCCGTTAGCTGCAGCTGATTGCAGACCATCACCCCTACTTTCTTTATAAGCAGGTCTGATTAGTGCAGAGCTTATTGTGTTGGCCTTCCTGTCTGTGTGTCTTCTCCAGCAGCTTGGAATTCGCTGGAGAGACTAAAAGTGCTGATGGTATCACTCCTGCACTGCTGTCCTCGAAGTGCCTCTCTGTTTGACAGCAACCAGTTGCCATGGAAATAATTGTGGTGTCACAAATTCAGTGTTATGATTTCAATAGACAATCATGTAAAGTGGAAGAAATGGTCTGCAAGACACAAACGACAGAGGAAGCAATAATATATATCCAAGAGGACAACATTGTCTGGTAACTGTCTGTAAGGTTGTTCTGACTAGGTAGATTTTTCAGGTCAGATCCCTTTTCTTCAATATTTCTGTTGATGGGAACTCTTTGCTCTCTGCCACATTTTCTGTTAATCCCGAGGTAGTTAGATATTCAGTGAAGTGACAGCAGCATTCCACAACAGCAGGTATCTAGGGCTAGACAAAATGCACCAGACAGCATCTCATTTGTATTCTGCCCCACTTATGGCCGAGACACTGCTTACATGAAGCACTGGTACGTAGCCATGGCTCTTATGTCACTCAACACATGCTAAAAAGTCACATGCATCAGACATGGAGGGAGGTGACAAAGTGCTTTTCTGCCAGCCACTGCATCTGGCACTACTTGTTGGGTCAGAGATATCTCCTTTCTTTGTGTCTCTGACCTTTTTTGTTGATTTATTGCAACATTTCTCATTTGAGCTATGTTCATGAAAAATCTCTGCACAGACATTGGTTGGTACACACGGAAAATCTTCTCATCTACAAAGAGACCCAAAATACCTGCTAATGTTGTAAACCAGTTGATGAAAATCTCCATGTTCTGCAGCTAGACTTCTTTTTTTTTTTTTTTCCCCTCTGTTGATGGTTTCTCAACCAGCCTGAGCATATTAATTTTCTGAGGGCGCTTTCTGAGGTTTAGCTCTTTTAAGTACAGTAGGGTAACCAGTTTAGCTGGGAAAGATCAAAACCACTGGAAATTATTCATCCCTTTCAAAAACTCTGAAAAATTACTTTTTGAGCCAGGTTTTTACTAGGAAAAACAGGACTTCCTTTGTTTCCACCCTATGAGATGGTGAATAAATATTTCCTAGAAAGTTGCAATAGACAGAAACTGTGACTTCAAAGCAGCAAATTCTGTCATTGAATTTTCACAGTTTCAAAACAAGGCTTTGAATGTTCCTCTCATGCTGCCCACAATATCTCAAACCAATGGGTTGAGTTTGAAATGTGTCCAAGGTGCCCCCCAGCACATACCAGCATACTCTGTTTTCCTCATGCCTGGGACAGAGCCATACTCTCCTGCTTCGTGGATCTGTTTGAAATAATCAACTTTCTCTTTGGGAGCATTTGCATGCAAGAATTAGTTTCCTCATGCATGGAGAGTGTTTTTCATTTCTGAGAGAAATTCCAGGAAATGTTTTGATTTATGCAAAGCTATGAATGTTTTTGGAATTAATTTTTAAATCTAGCTACAGCCGTCTTACACTGACACAATTTGTTCTAGGCCACGTGTACACGTTAAACTAGTTTAAAAGAAGTAAGTAACATCAGGATTCTAATCCCACCACTAATCTTGGACATAATGAGAAGAAAATTGATAGGAGATACACAAAGATTTACAGATTAGCACTACAATCAATGTAAATAAAACTGGCTGAGGGTGGGGTTTTTTTGGTAGAAAATAGGCCTTGTCAGACAAACTAGTTTTATGGTATTACGAGTATGATTTTCAAAGATAAGTGGCGGTGCAATATCTGGGCTGTAATTCAAAACAAGATTTAGGACTGCTGTTCAGGATGGCAATGGCTGGAATTTAGGGCCTTAGCTGTGTGAATCAATTTTTTAAGGCACAGGTCTGTACCTTGTATAGGAAATTCTTACCAGTAGGAATCCCAACCTCCACACACTGATTTTGGGAATGTCAAAGAAAACTCTGTTAAAAAAGAAACACTTGAAACTCAAAGGAATAGATGGAAAAAGAGTGACCTCCAGTAGCCTTGTGAGGGCAAACGCCATAATTCTGCCTTTCAAGGAGGTAAGAAGCCTTATTGGGGTGAGTCAGGACAGGAATTCCTCTTGCCTTCTCAGTCCCCCGACAACAGGGAGAGCAAGGGAGGAAAAGACCATCATTTGGCTTTGGTTCCTCCATGAGGCACATTATGTACTTCAGGCCATGCCAAAGGACATCTGAGGCTGTTTCATGCTCAGAGCCAGCTGGGATAGTGTTGGAGGGCTGTGTGTGGGCCATGCTGTCTTTGGAGAGCACGCTTTGGAGTGAATTACCACCAGCACTGTGCCTGGGAGAAAGCTAACTAGAGAGGTCCAAAACTGACAAGGAGTAAATGAAAAAATAAGCGGTGCAGATAGATGATGGGATGTCCAAGTATTACACTTATACTGCCACTCTTTAGTTAATATTATGGATGTACAAACATAAACAAACTATAGTAACACTACAGAGTCCAGCACAGAGCCACAAAGATGATGGAGGGAGGGGAACATCTCCCTGCTGAGGAAAGGCTGAGGGAGCTGGGGTCTTTAGCCTGGAGAAGAGGAGACTGAGGGGTGAGCTCATTCATGGTTATAAATATGGAAAGGGTGAGTGTCAGGAGGCTGGAGCCAGGCTCTGCTCAGGGATGTCCAGTGATGGGACAAGGGGCAATGGGTGCAGCTGGAACAGAGGAGGGTCCATGGAAACGTTAGGAGAAACTTTTTCACAGTGAGGGTGAAAGAGCCAGGAACAGGCTGCCCAGGGAGGGTGTGGAGTCTCCTGCTCTGGAGACTTTCAAAACCCACCTGGACATGTTCCTGTGTGACCTGATCTAGGTGATCCTGCTCTGGCAGGCGGGTTGGACTCGATGATCTTTTCAGACCACTTTCAACCCCTAAAACTCTGTGATTCTGTGAACAGTTGAACAGATGCAGAAGCAATGACATAAGTGTCTCTCTCCTGACTATCTTCACAACAAGAGTAGATGATCAGACTCCATCCAAGAAGCTGTCCACAAGGCACTGCTATTCTGATATGAGTTCAGTGCAGTCCAAACAAGTTAGCTACTGTCTGAACAGAAACCATTAGTGGGTTTTTTTGACAATTTAGGAAAAAGACTGCTTGCTATTTGCACACGAAATGGCACAAGTCAGGCAAGGGGTACATTTCAGGGGACCATGGAGGATTTGGAAAAGTAGGCTGAATTCTAGTGGACTCCTGTTGTGAGCTACAGTTTATAAACGACACATCAGGTATCTGTTCAGTTCACTGAACATACGTCTCCTTCATGTCTCTCAGACATTTAATGTAGTCCTGTATGACATTCTGATAACAAAGTTATCACCGTAGAAAAACCAGTGAAGTTCTCTTAAATGGATTAAAACTAACTCAGTTTGGCAAGTGATACCTTGCCAAAACTATGGCCTTTGTGCAGGGGAGAGATACTTTTCATTAGCTATCTTTAAGCTATGATGTTATCTCTGCTTGTTCTTGTATTTCACCATCTTTCAGTAGTAGATTCTTTTTTTTTAAGGCATTTTAGTTGTTCAGAAACGTAGGGGAAACATTTTTACAGTAACTATCCATGTAAAAAATAAAAGTTATCCAAGATTTGAAACTAGAAGACTTTTATTCATCTGATTTTAATATTCTTTCTTTGTTGGTTTTTTTTTCCCTCCTCCCCTGTCCCCAACCACCCCCACCGCTCCCCCCACCCCAGAATTTGAGATTTCAGCATCTTGGTCTATTTCAGGAAAGGAGAAAAAAACCATGAAATCCTGAAGATGTTGCAATATGGAAAAATCATTTGCCATCCCGCTCTAATTAAAAACTTTCTCTAATTAAATCGTATTTAATTGACAGATTAAAAAAAAAAAAAGAGTAATAATGAATCATCATACTATGGAGCTAGTCCCAGCTCAATCTGTTCTTGACCAAATGCTATATAACATCCTTATCTGTAGTCTTGAGAGAGTATAGTCATTGCTAGTAAAATTTACAGATGACAGGAATGAGTGGCATAGTAAATAATGAGGATGATTAAATTCTATGAAAAAAAAAATTTGGTAATTCCTTGAGCGGTTGTTTTCTTTTGAAACACATGAAAAGATACACCTTTAGGAAACAAGTGAGGTCATGAATGCAAAAATACTCAAATGAATGCTGAAATACTCAAATCTGTTGTGGTAGCAAAGCAGCTTAACACGAGCTCTCTGCGTGACGCTGTAGCTAACAGGGCAAAACAGCTTTGGTGTGTGCATCTCAGAATCTCAAATAGACATGTGGCATTGAGAGCCCCCCATGAAGATATTGCAATGCAGTGGCTGGGCCTCTTGTGTCCATACTGCAGAAAAAATGATGAAAGGTTCGGAAAGGAGACACAAAGAGGCTACTAGATCTGGGAAGTTGGTTGTATAATGAACAACTGAGAAGTTTAAGGAGTCTGCTAATCATTTCTCCAAGAACTGCTAAGTTGATTATTGATACAACTACAAATCAAAGGATGTCAGGGTGTAGCTGGTTCGTAGTGTCGCAGAAACAGGTGTAACGAGACTTTTTGGAAACTGAAGTCAGAAATGTCTGGGCTAGAAAAAAAAGACAGGCTTTTTTAACACTGAATGCAAATTAAAACTGGACTGATATTACCTGTGGTATGGCAGCTTCTCCACCTTATAAAGTCACAGTATCATAGAATGGTAGGGGTTGGAAGGGACCTCTGAAGATCATCAAGTCCAACCCCCCTGCCAGAGCAGCAAGTCTTTAACCCAAGGCCATCTGCTTGCTAAAATGCATGCTGAACTGCAGAGAGATTCACACAAGTGTTAATGTGATCTTTAAGCAGTTTTAAGATGTGCTTTCAAAACACCATAAAATGCCTGTAGGACATCTCAGTCCCAGGCAGGATAGGATCCATCAGGGGCCTTCCCCCCACCCCCATTTTGTCCTCTAATTTTTCCCCTCTTTTTTTGTGTCATCAATACCGGTTATTTGACTGCTGAATAAGGCAGATGAGCTCACTGATCTGTCTGGAAACTAACCTAAAAACAATAAAAAAACCCAACCCCAATGACTGAAGTGGCACGTTCAGAGCAGTGAGCAATCTGAGGCCACGTGTCCACACAGGCCTTTCTACACTTACTCATTCTCTTGCTCAAACAGCTCAGCAAGAGATGCTGGCTGGTCTTGTCCCTGCCATCTTGGACAAAAACATCTGAAAAGTCACAGTCTGCATCCCACTTAAGGCACAAAAGGAACAGGGCAACACAATCCAGACAACAGCTATAAGATAATTTACTACTTTGCATTAGGAAATGTGGATCCTGGAGGGTAACTGGACCATGAAGAGACCTGTATCTCAGGTCTCTTCTCCCAGGCAACCAGTGCCAGGATGAGAGGGCAGGGCCTGAAGCTGCACCAGGGGAGGGTCAGGTTGGATCT
>JANIJG010020530.1:0-18863 GCA_024611175.1 Megaceryle torquata
ACAAAAAAAAAAAAACCAAAAAAAAAAAACCCAAAAAAAAAAACACCACACACAAAAAAAAAAACCAAAACAACCCAAAAACCCACAACACCACCACTCCAACCTAGAAAACCATTCCCTGGCTCTCTGTGTGCTTTATGGCCCGTTGAGGTTGGCTCACTCTTTGCTGATGCAGTTCTTGCAAATTGAGCCTTGCAAAAGCCACTTTGCCCAATCTGTCAATACTTCTCCATCAGATGAGTATGTGAGAAAAATTTTCAGCATATCCACACTACAAAATTTCTCTGGTCCAAAGTTATCAAGCAGTGGTTTTGCACTTTGGCATAAATCATAAGAAAGAATACACATTGAAAATTGAAATCTCTCATGAGAAACATTAAAGGTAAAGAGAGTACTGTATGAATGATTTACAAAAAGCGTATTATTGAATTCGTAGTATTGCCAAAAATCTGGCTAATTTCACTTCTTGACTGTACTCTCAAATTTCAGCAATGTACAAAGAATTCATTTTCACCTTTTAATCTTATGGATTAAATATGCTTAAGAAAAAGTTTGGAGCAGAAAAGAGACCTCCCAGTTTATAATTCACATATTAAAGAGGACCTCCTGCTATGAGCAACTATTTCCTAAATGTTGATTTAGCAAAATTCACTTCAACTGCATGGATTATTATGTCTGGACCAAAATAAATGGCTCCCAGTGCAAAAGCTGCCATACTCGATGAAATATTAGGGCAGGTGTTTTTATAGGAAAACAAAATATTATGGAACTCTTAAAACAATGAGAAAATTTCAGACACCAAAACCAAAAAGTGTGAAGTCTGTTTCTGTGGAAGAGTATTCCTGCATTACTAAGTATTTTGCCTCTTAATTCTGTAAGGATTGAAAAAACCAGAAATACTCAAAGAAAACACAATTCATTTTTTATTTCTGGGAGAAAAAGTCAGATTTACTGTTTTCTTTATTTTTACAATTAGCCTCAAGTGGAAAGCACCATAAAAAAAAAAAAAAAAAAAAAACACCACCATATTTTCTGCAAATATTGGGACTTGGAACAATCTTTCTACGTGTATTCTTAACATATTATTCTGGCATGCCGTTCAGCCAAGAGTTAATCAGAGATATAATTGTTATAGGTGCAAGGGGTCTGAGAGCACTCAGTTGCTCGAATGGGCGAAGCATTTGTCAGAACTAGACTTTTCAAATGCCCCCGAATTTATTTCAGTCTTTCCATCCTGATTCAGTAGCCAGTAGAAATTGTCCAAGTTAAGGAGCACAATCCATTTGACTTATGGTCTAAAGGCCAAAAGCTGGCTACCTTTTAAATAAGAGAATGGCAGATGAAAGGCATGGTTCAAGAATGATCTTGCCTTAAATATACTGAATGAAAGGCAGTGAAGTCTAAGGATATGAAGGTACAGAGAAGAAGTAGCACGTAAGTGACAAAATGGTCCTCGAAATAAAAAAATACCACCACTGGTAGACCTTGCTCGTAATACACAAAATACAACTGGCTGTCCTTTTATATTTAATTTTGCTGCAAAGTGTTCAGTACACCCTCCAAAGACAACTATTGCTCACAAAAACATTGGAAAAAGGAATTAGATGTTTAGCTGTTCACAGGTCACTTCCAACTTAATACACTTAACAAGAGATGTGAGTAAAAGACAGATTCAAACAGAAAGCAATTTATTCCAGTGAGCTCTCCAAGTGGAAGAAACATCTGACCTTGTTCTTGGGTTTAGCCTCTTAATTAATACTACCTCTAGGGAGACAATAATGCTCACAAGTCCTGCAACATTAATTTTCTTTATTGGAACAGATTATCCTTTTAAATTGTATAACATCTGCCCATTGGTGCAGTCGGCCATAAAATTATTCCTTCATTAAATGACTACCCTTCTCAGACAAGACAGCCCCCAATATTGGAATATTGGAAGAAGTCTTACACTTATTACAACATCTGTTAAAACCTGGCCCTCCTTGAAAATAAAAAACAACCTCTTTGGAGCAGAAGGGTCTCTGTAGTTAGCATCTGCCACCTCACATGAAGCTCTCTTACAAGCACCACACTTCATAATGAAATAATTGCTAAGAAAAAGATTCAAAGTCATCTCTAAGCCTCTACATAAGCAATTAAATAGTATTAAAAAAAGGGGGCCACTCAGAGGTTAAATTCTAACATGAATTCCTTTATGAATCAAAATTTGGGGCAGTGGAGGACAGTAGATGTAGTTAGTACTAGAACCATGCTGTAATTGTCCCAGATTAAAAGCAGCTCCTCCCGCTCACAGCCCATTTAAGGGAAGCTGGCACGCTGCCAGTTGTGCTAATTAAAACACTTGCAAATACTGTCCCTA
This sequence comes from Megaceryle torquata, assembly GCA_024611175.1. Classification (NCBI taxonomy): domain Eukaryota; kingdom Metazoa; phylum Chordata; class Aves; order Coraciiformes; family Cerylidae; genus Megaceryle; species Megaceryle torquata. Next base: position 2,360 of record JANIJG010020530.1, read on the forward strand.
CGCACCTTCATCACAGACCTCTCCAGATGAGAACCTGCATGTCTGATTTATATCAATATGATCCGACAACGTACCAAGATATAAAGGAAAGTGCCTGAAGCAAGCGTTTGAAGTCCTGTATCTGCTACAGCACACATCAGTAACTCAAGGCACCAGGAAATGAGAACACCAGACCCGAGAGATTTGGGGCTGCTGTTCTCTGGTGGTGCAAATTTCAGAAAAACTTACCTCGCTTGAGAATTGCTGCATTTTCCAATTAAGAATTCTTATCTTTTAAGCTGAAAGTGCACTAAAAGGTACTCAGACATGGATGAAAGCAATCCACATTGACTACACTTCAGACAGGTCTAGGTTTGCAAGGAGAATGTGGGGCTGAGGAGCACCCCACCCCATCCCAGCTCCAGCCCTTCACCCAGCCCTTGGCTCCATGCCACCGTCTGTGCTGCCTCCATTACAGGAGCAGCTCAGTAGGAAGAATGAGCACCCACAATTGGAGCAAGTGAGGCAGAATAATTTTTGCCACCAAGAAGAGTGCCTGTGGACCCGTACCCAGCAGTGGCATTCTCAGTATCTGAACTGCTGCTGGGAACGGGACCCTATTCTGCTAATGGTGTAAAGATACTTCCACACTGCCACAAGTTTATTACCTACAAGCAAACAGGATTCTCTGTGGCGTACAATATGACTTACATAAAGAAAAAAGGTTGAAAAGGAACAGATTCCTCTATTGGAAGACATACTATTTTCCAATCCAATTCAATTTTTTCAGTTGCTTGTAGTTTTATCAAACTTTTTTTTTTTCTTTGACTCATTCTCATTGCCCAAAGGAAAAATGTTGCTAAATCCGGCTAACATGTGTTACTGAGTCAAGGGCAAATGAGCCACACAAATGTTTTCCAAGTACACCAGATGAGAAAGCTTGCGATTAGGGAAGATTTCAGGCAAGTATTATTAACTTGGCTTGGTCTTATTTAACACTTCCTCTGGATTTAAAAATTAACTGTATATCTAAGAAAACCAGTTCAGATGAAAGCTTTGTAAATTATAATTTAATTTCACAGTTCTCTGAAAGCTTAAGAATAGTATTGTTTTCATTCTTCTAACTATTTAAGAATCTCTAACTTCATGATAAATGTCTGTACACTCATCTCTTTCAATAGCTAATGCCTCAGGGGAAAAAGCTTTTTTTTTTTTTTCCCCCCCAAATCCCAATTTCTTCCACAATTTATAAGTCTTTCAAATGCAACATCTAAATCAGCACTAAAAGTTCATAACTTGCTTTAGTTATTGTGCTGTTATTTAACAATGTGAGTTGCTATTCCTTTACCCATGGTCCTGATGAATCAGAGAAGTAGCTTTGGCAGTTCTGGGATTTCAGTCAAAAAAAGAAAGTGAGGAGGGAGGGAAGTCCAAGCCGGAGTTCTTTAGTTGTTGCCGGATTCCAGTTTTGAGCCCAAGAAACAAAAACCCCCAAGATAAATGCACTCAGAAAGGACACTTCAACAGGGGCATGCAGCTGAAGAAGAAAATGCCTAGGCACATCTGATGGTGGACAAGCTGAACTTGAGCGAGCCTTCCAATGCCTGTTGAGTATTGGAGGTATTTTTAGCTTTCTTTACAAACTGAAAGGAGTAGTTCCCAAAGCTTGAAAATGGATTATTTAATTTTATTTTATTTTTCCTGGCATTTTATTGCAAACACTCTTAAGACCGTTTTCAGGTTAAGAAAAACAAGTGAAGGGAAAATACACAGGTTAGAGTTTGCTCTTCTTGAAATTTAGCCCAGAATTGCTAAGTGTTAATCTCTGGAGGAAAAGCAAACTAATTCTGTAAGAGTGGCTCTGATTTTAGGCCATACAACCCATTTCTCACATTTCTCACAGATTTCTTATAGCTCTTCACAATCTACCATTTGCACAAAATCCCAGGAAGATTCTATTCCTTCAATCTAATAATTGTAGCAAACACTCTTCTCACTTAATAAGCTCTCAAGAGCACATGCCAATAGCAGCATTCCTGAGCTACTAGCTACTAACTTCATGTGGTTATGGCAGCAGAACTTTTGCTTTCCTCAATCATGAGGAAAAACAAGACCTTAGTATCTGCTTAGAAAAGAAAATGGTAACTGAAAATGGGGCTTTGCATTTTAACAACTAGCCAATGTTTCTTAAACCCCCGTGAAATTGTTCACGTCACCAGTGACATTGTGAACCCGTACATTTTGAAATACAGGCTGCATATCACATCTCGATTTGGAAGTAATTTGTATACGTGGTTAGCAAGTCACGATTCCGTGTGATATTCTCTGTTTAGCATTTATACACTAAATGAAACATGGCTTGTTTCTAATTGGCTCTCATTATTATTTGCTTGTATTTTCTGAGGGGAAAAAGAAGAGTTTTGTTCTTTCTTCGCTAAACAGTTTAACTTCCTGCAAAATGTACTAAAGCTTGTTCTGCTTGTTGCAACATTAGAAGAGATATTAGAGTAGATGCTTCAGGAAGCTACAGTAATCATTCAGCTGGACACACAGGGACAAATGCAAGGGGCTTTGGTTACTGCAGTGCACCCTGAACTCCACAGCTCAAGCTCTCTCTCAAGGCACACCTTTCAGCTACTCCTGCACAGAGCCCACCGCGGTCCTCACTCCCTACCTACCCTCAGCCCATGAAAATACAGCACTGAAACCAAAGGGCCCTCATCCTTCAGATATTCTTCCACACTCCACACCACCCACCCCCCTTTAAAAATACATTTCTCTACTTTAAGGCTGCTTTTGTTCCCAGCTTCCTGGTGGAAGCAAGCCCTTCAGTGCCTCTTGGCTGAGCAGTAGATGCAACATGCCACGTGCCCCTCGGGTTGTAATGCTGGCCAAGGAACTGGCCAAAGCTCTCCATGCTCGTGTACTTGGACTTACTCTCTCTGTGGGAGAGGAGCAAATTAGTGGCATCCATCCCCTGCCCCACTATCTGTGAAAGGGCTTGGATTCCCAGGCAGCTAGAACTCCTGTTTTTACCTCAGTCTACTTCCACTCTAGCCACCCCCAAAGAAGAATTAAAAAAAAAGGAATAATAAAAGCAAAGACAATGAAACAGTATTTGAAATGAAGACTGATCTCTAAGCTGAATTAGACTTGCATGTAGAGCTCTAACCTGCACTGCTTCCAAGTGAGTAGAGCACTCGGATAAGGAGTTCTATCCAGCCAGGGTCACAGCAAGACGTGCGGACACGAATGTCTTACAAAACTGTGTACCAGGGCCACCAGCAGCTTCTCCAAGTCAAATCAGACTAGGTGAAGGGACAGAGACAATCCCTCTCTCTTGACTATCACAGACCTTAAACAGCACAGCACAACAAGCAGTTTACACAGTTTGATCCTGCGCTCTGCTAGGAATGGACATCTTGTATGGCACAGTGCAGGGGCTTCTGCCTGTCTGACCAGGGTCTCCTGAACACAAGTGTGTGCCAGCACTTTATGGCACTATTGCAAAAAGCCTTCTACATCTGGCACAAATTTATGGAGGTGCTGACCCATGAGGACGAAATGAATGTCCTCCAAGCTCCACAGACTAATCCTTACCCATGCTGTTTCAAATCCAAAGCACATTTGTTGACTATTTTCTAAAACAAAAAAAGCTTATAATCTCATTTATACTCAATGTAAGGACTGTATAAATTAAAGACTAAGTTTGTCAAAATGACATGCCACTATATAGTTCTGTAGCAAGATACCTATGCATACAGTCAAACTTCCACTTAAGGGGGATATGAGTAAAGTAGGAGTCTTACTAAAACAAAGGCACACTATTAAACTGACACTTTTCAGGTTAAGAAGTGAGGAAGGTTCTATTTTAATGGTTTTTGAAAAACTCCAATTCATAGAAGACCTCAAATATATTTTTTTCATTATTACTATTACACCCAAAGCCCTATCATTCAAATGAAATACTATCATTCCAGTTCACTGCATTATACCAGCTATTCCCCCTACTATGATCACTATCTTTTCCTTTCCCTAATTCCCCCCCCTCTTATGGCTGCAGTGCAAAAATACAGCTGACACAGAAAGTCAGCACCGTGCACAAAGCCACCACTGAACTGAACTTGTAGGCCTGATCTCCTGCACTGTGGTGCCTTTCTGAAAGGCAGCACGCAGCTCAGCCTGTAATGTTGTGCTTGGACACCATACAGGTCTCCAAAGGAAAAAAGAAAGAAAAAAAAAAAAAAGAAAAAAGAAAAAGAACCACCTTGTTTTCATTCCAGCCATGTTTACATAAAGGCTCTAAAGATCCTCACCAGCAGGTTATTTCTAACCCCCAGCCCTCCTTCTCACCCCCCACGTGCCCCTGCAGCCAGCTCCCGTGGTCACAACCTTCCGTTCTCCACAGCAGCGAGGGTTAAACAGCTGGCCATGAATTGCCCGTGCTGTATGTCCAGAGCCAGCACTACTCTTCCTAGCGGGAGAAGAAAGGCAGAAATGGTTAACAGCATCTACGTCCAACTCTACCAGCATGGCACTTTGGTACAGCATCATAGGCAAAACTGACCAACCAACATGGTTTTAGCCAAAGCAATGTTTGTAGTGAATTAATATTTACCTGACTGACCCTCATATGGGTCCTCAAACTTCACCCAGCTTTTCCTCACAAAAAGGAGAGGGAAGCACAACCTGGTAGTATGCAGTTACCTGCACATCCCTCACAGCCCTGCAGACAAAGTGAAGACAAATTCCCCATGCAATCTTCGGGGGAGGGACTGCAAATTCACCTCGTATTGTAGAGCACAGCAAACAGTGCAGAGGTCCATGGGCAGCAGGCCTGGGCAGTGCATTAGCACAAATGATAAATAATAAGAAAAAGCAAAACAATTCCTGTTTTCACATGCTCTGCCACAGTTCTGCTTGCTTAGTCAGGATAGCTAGAAGTGCAGATTTAATCAGCAGAAAAAGACTTCATGCCAGCTGACGAGGTCTGCTCTGGCTTCTGCTCCTCTCTTGGCACACGTGGCATGGAGCAAGGAATCCTTTGCAAATAGCACTCAGAAAGATGTAATTTAAATTTGTGAGTAAGCATGACAGCACACTCAATAATAAGCTACATCCGATGTTTCAAGGACTGCTTGTGTGCCCCACTGAAGCCCAGGGGAACATCACCATGTGTCTTAAAGCCGCTGCATCTGACCCTTGTCCCCTCAGGTGACAGCCGTCCAGCACTGCCCCATCTGAGAGAGGCAAACACCATATCCCACATCCCTTGACTTATGTAGCTTGGTTTTGTCTATTTTATGCATTATTAAAGTGGTAGAAAACATTAGGAAAATGCACTTGAAAGAACTTTAAACTTAACTAGATAAATAGCTTTCTATCCCAAGCTTCAGAAAACAAAAGCACTTCCCTCATGTCCTACCACAGCATGCACTGGGGCTTGGGGGCTTTTTGTTTATTTTTTAAAACTCCCCCCCCCCCCATATTTGAGGAAGGTGAAATCTGCACAGCTAGTTTTATTTAACTTTCTCTGGCAGCATTTAGCAAGCTGACAGCCCCTCATCCTTCAGCAGTTAATGCTGGATGCTAAAGCACTCCATGAGCACCCCATTTTACAGCAGACCTACACCATTCCTGACCATGATCTAAGCTCAGCCAATGTGCCCACTCCAACCACAGTCTCATGTACATCCCTTCCTGAATATTAAATATTCGCACATATGACATTGGTAATTTAATCTTACATTAAAACATGCTTTTTTAAGAGGTATTTGTAACAGAAATCACCTTCCCAGGGCTTTTAACTTCACAGGAGGTTTATTTTTATGCTTCTAGTCCACTAATACAGTGCCAAGGAACAATCTTGTGTTGCTTATATTAAAAGCTGTTAACTTTTCCTCTGAAATTCATGTTTAAGATTCTTAAGCTATGAAGCAATAGGCATATATGCAAAAATCCAGAATTCTTGCAGACAGAACTGCCCCACATCAGCTATACTTCCTTTCTAACATACCCTTTGTAAAGAGTTTGGGCCAGAGGCAGCATATCTGGATTTGGTGTGAACTGGCACATACGTGCTTGGTACTATCGACGTACTTGCAGCAAGACTAACATCCCAAAAGGGGATGCTCCTTAACAAGGGGCCATAACTAGGACAGAAAACATCCCCTAGTCTTGCCTCCTGCTCAAACCCAACAGACATCTACTTCACACACCAATTCCACTTGAAGAAACATCATTCTTGCTATACAAACCTGTCACTTGGCCACTCAGGATACTGAACAGAATATTCCTTCCAAGGCCAACAGGACATATTTTTTTTGCCTTCTCTGCAGCCTTTATATTCAACTTTCAAACTCAGCTTCAGTATTTTGCTAATATCCAGAAATAGCTTTCTATCCTCTTTGGATGTGTGCATCAGATACTTTGAAGACAGCACCCACACACTTGCTTTGAGAACTTCAGCTACTGCAGTCATATATAGCAATTACTCATTCTTTGTTGGCTGCGAAATAAACAAGCAAAACAAGAAATCTACATCCATCTGAACCAAGCTAATAACAAGAAATCATGCAGTCATGTTTAGGAGCTCATTAGCAAAAAGCACAGACATACAGACATTCCCTTACACAAAACCTCTTTCACCAGCATCAGATATAGAATACTTTCTACATTTGTCACCTTTCACGTCTGAGTTTCCAGCACGCTCCTTGTTATACGCAATTAGCCCCATGCCAAGGTTTGGTACATTTCGTAATAAATCCCTGACCACATTTGCTTCGGGCTTGGCAGCTCTGGAAAGGCTCTATTCATCAGGGCAGCAGCAAGCCACAGGACTCACCACACCGCACAACTCACTCGCAGAATTCCAGCACGCTACAGATTTCAACAAGCCATCCCCTCCCTCCTCCTCTCCAACAGCCTGACATATGACTGTGATTAAGTAGGATATGAAAAAGCTCCAATCAATTTTTCTCTTTTTCATCCCTCACCTCCTTCTTTCCACCTCTTTTTCCCATTAGATCCACACACACACCCCCAAGAAAACCCTCCCTTCTCTCCAAGAACTTCATGTTAGGTAGGAATCCATAATTCTTTTTTTGCCTGTATTTAAAACAGTAACCATCTGTTACTTGCAGGAAAGCTCTCTCTGCTACTCAGGTTTCTTCAGCTTCAGAACACTACCCTCACAGCAGAGGAGAAGGCTCTAGGCTGGGAAAGCTCTCTGGGAGGCACCTGAGAAGAACAGCAAAACCAACAGCAGCAGGAGCAACCACTGGCCATCAGGCCATCTGTTCACGGATGATGCAAACAGGTAGGAAAAAAACCCACAAACAACAAAAAAACTTATAAGTTTCCAGAATTCAGACACCTAAAATGACAAAGGGGGTGCTAGGAGAGGCACCATGCAAGCACACATGGCCACAGAGGGTACGACTGGGAAAACAGTTAAATCCAATGTGTGTACGATGGAGATCTCTTCATGCTGCGCTGTGGGTCACGCTGCTGGCGACGTGGGGATAATTCATTTTTGGCACCCAAAAATCCCATTCAGAAGAGAGCAGAGTCCCAGGTAAAAAGGTCTTATCACGCTTACTAGCAATGTAGCAACTGGGCCTCAAATTAGCTTTTTTTTTAACCAAGAAAGGGTGAAAAACCTCCAGTAACTCGGTATTCTCTTTCATAGGAGGAACCCCAAATGTCACACTGGTATATACTTTGACTCCGGTTATCCATACGACTCCTTCCAGCAGTGCAAGGCACCTCTGCAGGCACTGCAGTCCTCCTTTCAGCTCCAGGCACACATTCCCAAAGCTTCATCGTCCTTCTCAGCAACTTCTGCCCTTCCACTTAAGGAACCACCATAAAATAAACCGGGGACACTGCTAAGCTGCATCACCTCCATTGTCCCTCCCTGTCAGGCAAAAGATGGGCAAAATAAAATGTATGGGCATAGGCTAAGCTCCAAAGAGAAGCTGTAGCCCGAGGGTACAGCCAAGAATCAAGAGACAGCATGCAGAAGGTCATGTTGTATTAACAGGCCAGGTTTTCTGCAGGTCTGCTTTCTCCTGGAGTCCCTCCTTTCAGGATCCATCCTTACCAGAGAACCTTCCCTCTGCCAGAAGGCTGTTCATGCCAAAGCCTGCATCCAAATTACAACACCCCTTTCAATGTAAGAAAGCATAAAATCACGCTGCAGCTGACTATACCCAAAGGCAAAACCTAATGAGAAACTAAAAGAGAAATTAAACTTGCAGTTTATCTAATTACTATCTTTGCCTTGTTAACCTACCCTTTACCTTGCCAAAGCACTAACCTAAATGAGCATCCTAATTTTCTGTCATCACCTCACTTGCTTGGAGCCACTGGACACCAGAATCCACAGTGGGATTTCCTAGCCCTTTTATTTTTATTCTTAATCAATTTTTTATTCAATTTAAGAATTTTAAAATAGTAGAACTGTCTATGGCACAGTGTAGTCAGGCAATACTCCTCATCACACTGTAGCAGCCACAGAATGTATTTGATTCATCCACAGACAGGTCAAACTTGCCTCAGACTTTTATAGCTCGTGTGTAATCTTCCCTCAAAAAGCTGAGGTCACCAATTGCTCGAGTGCCTGTTCGTGCACCCCAGCTCAGTTTCCTACAGGGAGGACAGATTCATTCACGACTTCTGGAGAACTCGATTACGCAGCATCACTTTGTGTTTCCAAGGTTGCTATTTACTTCAACAAAAAGCACTGCTCTATCAGAATCAAAAGCTGAAAAGGCTGATGGATTATTTAATAAAAAAAACAAGGGCAGATTTACACATTGTCTTGAAAGATCCTTCAGGAGTTCTTACACAGCTCTATCCCAACCACTCTGAGACTGTGTACACACAGCTCTGGGAGGAGAGCAGCACTTAACCAGACCCAAAAGCCCTCTGTGAGTACAAAGGTGGGTATATGAAGTTCTAACAAAGTTCCTGGAGACATCCAGCACACTGGGGCTGTTCCTTTGTTAACAAAAGTGAGAAAAACTGGAATCAGAGTTTCTCAACTTGCTCTTATCACCAACCATTAGTCTTGCTCCTAAACTTACCAAACCTTTCACGGACAGCAGAGAAGTGTAGCTGTTTTACCCAAGCAGGAATGGTACCAGCCTTAGAGGCAGAAAGTTTGACTTTGTCCGAAAGTCCAATCCATCTGCTTTTACAAATACGTACACTTAACTTTAACCTAAGCACTATTTACAGAAATACATACAGACATAAAAGAGCGTAATAAATTAATAGCTCACAAGAGGCAATGATGACTAACGACGGATCCTACTCTCCTTTCCAGTGCACTGGCCCAAGGGAACGCAACAGATAAAATTACCTAAGTTGACTTCCCGTGTTTCTGTGTGATGTTTCCCAGCTGGAAGACACAAGCTTTCCTAAACAATTCAGGACTTTCATGTGACCTTACAGCCATCATCATCTTTCATACAGCCAAGGGATATGCTTGTTAGTTTACATAGGGTTTATCTTCTCCATCAAATTCTCCTGCCTGAATGCTGATGTTGCCTACTCATGGTCATACTGCCAACAGAGCCTGCAAAAACCTCTCCAGCAATCTGACTCCTGGTCACGGACAACAGTCAAAAGCAGTTGTGCAAAAACCCTTCACGGGCAATTGCTGCACGAGGGAAATGGTCCAGCCCAGACAAATATGCTCTATAAATTATTTTCAATCCACACGCTTGTCCTGTATTTCTTTTCTTTGATGAAAATAATCACCAGTGATTATTTGGTGCTGCCAAATTCATACATAAAAGTGATGACTGTTACCTGAGACAGAGCTTCAAGTCCAGAGGTGAAACAAGGCAATGCTCAGAAAGTCTTCACACTGCTGCTGCATGGAAATGTTAACTCTTGGAAGCTTATTTTCAGTGTATTTATTGATGTAAACAGTGGATAACGTGTTACAAAACTGAGAAGTGAAAGTGACTCTTCTTGTCTAACCCAAATGAAACTGATGGGCATTCACCAGAGCTTTTCACCTCCCAAATCTCATGTTGCAGGGATCACTTACTGAAATCTGCATGAGCTTTTCTAGTCTCTTTATCCTGGACTGTAATGTGATTATACATGGATGAACAGCATGTCTACACACACACTTGACTGAAACATGACAATTATTTTCTTCTCTAACATTTTCCTCTTTTTATCCTCCCTAAAATACCTTTTCCAACACATTTCCCAGGTGATCACCTCTTTTCTTAGAGCCAAACTGTTTATTTTCATTGTCCTGCATTCTTCTTCAAAAAACTTTCCATTCTTGTCTACTAAATGCCAACAAGTTGACCAAGCTTTGAAAATATTAACAAATACCTAAAATGAAAACAAAGGACACAACTTTTAACCCTTTGCAGATAAGATTTCCTCATGTGAAATATTACTGCACCATGGTCTGCTCTGAAGGTGCAATTCCACAAACATTTACTCAATAAAGCCTGTACTCCCTGTCTAGTAATGATTTTTATGGCATATCTGGCATTCACCAAGCTCAGCTACATGTTCCTGAATCAGGTTCACCATGGCACCAGTTATGCTGATAAAACAGAGAAGGATCATCCTGGTAAATTCCCATTAAAAAATAATTTCCTTCTCTCTTATAGTATGACTCCTGTTTATGAAAAACTATTACATCATGGCAAGGAAAAGCACAGGTTTTGTGTGGGAGGAGAGGCTGGGGGAAGGGAGAGGAGAAAGCAGCCTGCCATGAAAAATCCTCTTTGCAGCAAGAAAGAAAAAAAAATCTCCTCAAGTAATACCCTGACAACTACCACCTTTCAGGTAACAGCCCAATTTACTTAAATGCAGCTCAAATATTTAATAATATTTGTAAACTGTGGTTCACTGAGATGGGTAACTGCAGTTTCCAGGTGCTCAGCACCTAAAAAGGCAGTGAAACCTCATGACAGAAGAAAAGCTGAACTGGTACCAAGCCCTTCTGCTGATACAAATACATTTTCCAATGTTTTTTTTGAAAGTAATTTTATCTTGGTAGATTTTATGCCAGATCAGGTATCATCCTTCTTCCTGCAGCTGGTAGGAGGCAGTTATAAATACCTCATTGTGTGCTCCTGCCAGGCTGACAAAAGCAAGAGCAAGTTCTCACATCTGACCTGGTTCAAATGCACATGGCTTGGCTGTGCTGCAGGGCACAGATGTGGTGACAATTATTGATGACCACGGCCTGACAGGTATTGGGCACTGCTCTGCTCTTCAAAACACCCACAGCTCAGGCACTGGTATCTGGGGTCAACACAGGAACTTCCAGAACACACTACAATGGCATTTTCAGCTGCAATGTTTATTCATTTACGTATGCTTAAAGAATAATAAATTCAGTCATATTTCTAATAATTATAAAAAATTTTTAAAAAGGTCTTATCACGCACAATCAAAACCTCTTGGCAAATGTTAAAGCCTTAGATCTGATGGGAAACTTCAATCTACTTCAGTGGGGTATGGATTGGGCTTTTCATCTCCTACCTGTAGCCGATTCGGCTCCAGCTTAGACTTGACAAAATCCTGCCAACTTTACCATGTCACTTCATAATAAACTGTGCTTTTTGACTGAAGCAACTGAAAGCTGGAGCTTTTGATGAGTGCTTGCAATTACATTTTCATTTCCCTTCATTGACTCTGCACACAAGTGCAGTAAATCTCTATCATTTTAAATGAGATCTTCAGGAGTCATTTTGGCAGCCAAACAGGAGCACGCATCATGTTTGAAGTACGCGAGGATCTTTCTTTTTTATTATCCTTTTTTTTTTTTTTTTTAAATCTTTTGGACTCAGATCTGAAAGTCTCTAACAAATTCAATGCTCCCCTATCTCAGATGACATATTAATTGAAGCTTTTAACGACACACAGGCTAAAGGAAGAAAACCCAGCAGAAAGTTCTTTGAGCATACATTCAGATGGAGAGACTTGACTGAGAATTTATTTTGCACTGCTGAACTTTCTCTTAATGTGATACCAATAAATACTGTCACAATTAGGAAAAAAAAAAAAGCCTTTAAAATAAACTTTATGGATTTCAGAGTTGTGGTTTTGTTGTTGGTGTGGGTTTTGGGTTTTTTGGTTTTGTTTTTGTTTGGTTGTGAGGTCTTTTGCTGTTGTTTTTTTGGTTGGTTGGTTTGGGGTTTTTTTCACTTTATTTGTAGTGTACAAGCATTTAAAATCCAAATGTAATTTCCTAATTCATGGTGTTATGGAAACAGCTTCCCAAACCTCCATATCTGCCACCTCTTATTGTTTAGTGCCAAAAAAATCACCATCACCACTGTGTGTGTATAGATATATACATACACACACATTTATATCCCCAGAGCTAGAAATTCTCATAGGACTAACTGATGATTTTATTTACTTTTTTTTTTTTCTTTCAGCTATCAATAAATTTATTTTCTCCCAGTCAATATTGCGTACCTTCAAAAAAGATGGTCTCTAGGTGGTCATCATATGCAAAGCCTCACTGACAACATTGATGACCAGTATTAATACACTGAAGACCACCCAGAGAACAGCTTATGGAGGGGTGCACAATACTGAACACTGAAGATCAGTACAAAGTAAGTTCACGCAGAAGTCTGACATGAGTACTCCTAATAATTCCTTTCATCAAGCCAGTAAACTGTATTCTCATCAGGGCTCTATTTCTTCAGTTAAAAATCCAATTTTTCACCGGAGCTACAAATGTGTTATGTTTTAGAGAACCAACAACTGTATGATGTTAAAAAGGTTATCTAGAATTCAGTGGAAAGTTCTGAATACATTTTAAGATATCCCATAAAGCTGAAGAACTCTCTAAATCAGTGTGAGTTCTCCAGACTGAAAGACCAAAACACATAGTCTAGCTTAGAAAGCAATTGATTCATTCACAAAATACTCATATCTACTTTATACTAGAACTTTAATGGAAATTGCCAGAGAGGTCTGGCATCTGAAAGACCCATTTACCACAATTTTCTGTAATTCACATCATCTTGACTCCCCAAACATACTGTCCTGCTCTAAGCAGGGCTTGAAAGTTTAAAGGCTTCTGTGAAGTTATAGTCCTCTATCACATTTATTGAAAAATTGGTGCTTGATTTTTGTAGACCTTTTGAAAATCCAAAAATAGAGATTAACTCCAGCAGCATTAGGCTTCAGATGCAGCTAAATAACGTATTCCAGAAACAAGACACTTGAATTTAAAATATGATACATTGCCTGATTAAGGATTAGATATTTGATCCTAAAAACTTACATGGAAATGTAAAAAAGTCTGTTTGCTATCCAGCTGTAGTTAAATCTCTTACAAAAAGTTTACAAAAAGCTTTATACCTGTACTATATAAATGTAAATACAGACATTATAAATAGAACAACTTGCATATACAGCCACACTAAAAAGTCCCCGTCCCCCCCACCTCCAAAGTTGACACTTGTCTCAAAACCAGAAAACTAAGTACTGCAAACAAAAAGGCAAGTGCAGATTTATTTAAACAACACCTTAAAGAAGTGGAGTAGGCTACAACTCACCTTTGACAGCACATTACAGCCACGATAAAGTTGTTTAACCCTCCCTAGTAAAAGCAGCAAATAACTAGCCAATAAAGCTTACTGCTCTCAGAAAGCACAAGGCTTTTGAGGGCCCTTTGCCACCTGTAAATTGTATTGTTATTACTCACCCTAGTTTTCAAAAATGCACAGCACACCGTGCGTTGGGCAAGACCCAAAGGCTGTGGGGCGCTCAGCTTCTTTCACTGTAAAATATTTATTTCCTCCTGGTGAGTCATGACATATATGAACTTGCTCATTAAATGCTAAGGTCCTCACCATTTCTAATCATCTTTTTATGGCCTTACATACGAGCTATTATTACAATCTTGATTTTAACATATATGTATATGGTGTCCTTTCCACGTGTCCTGTTTGTAACCTGCGAGCAGTTGTTTCCTCAAGCTACTGAGATACACAAGAAAACCCTAAGGTGTAATCCTCTCTCTTCAGGCTGAACGATCCATCAAGTTTCAGGATTAAAAAAAAAAAAAAGAAAAAAGAAAAACCAACAAAAAATATCCCTTTCTCTATTCAGACTCAGGATCTGTCTCTCCCCCAGCAGCATCATAAACAAGAATGATTTTCTTGCTCACCCCTCCAGTCTGAACGACTGAGTTTCTTCCTGGAATTTAAACTAAATTAACAACTAACATCACCAGCAAAAAAACAACCCTCCCACCCTCCAGTTTCTTGATATTACTCTTAAGGATAGTCATAAAGCAGCAGAGAAAGAGACAGAACCCTCAATGGCTTTTAAACAACCGCTACCACATTTTAAACGCGCGCACGTTTGCAAAAGCTCGAAGCCTCTATTGCTTAAACCACTTGTGGTTTCTCAGCACTTCTTTTTTTAAATGATGTGTCTTTATAAAATAAACATGTTTGAGACTATATTACTTGCGTGTCTGTTGGGAATAATTATAAAATTAGCTCATTCTAATTTACACTTGTGGGTTTTAAAAACATAACCAAATAGCGTAGCAAGTCTCCTGGTGAAACCAAAGCCTGGCACGTCAAACACGGTTTAGATCACACACATGGACTTTGATTTTCTCAGTGCAGCAGGCTGATCTCTACAGCAGGCTTAGTCCTTTGGTTTTGTCTCCTAATTCTCCAGCTAAGTATTTCCATTTGTAGGGTTCCAGAGACATTCATTTAACATGCCAGGAGGTTGTGCAATATATGAAATAATTCAACTCCAGACACGAAGCAGTGATTATCAAAATGTGGTATCTTCACACATGGCTTCAGTAGTTTGCAGTATGTTGTTCAGCAGTAACACATGTTACATATGAGTTCTGGCCGCTGAATATCTCAGTATCCCAAATATGATGGGGGGATGTGCTACAGTTCCAGCTACGCTACCTAGGAATGAATTTAAGGTCCAGTTTGCACTATTCAGGAGAGCAACACATGATGTATTTTAACCACGTCCTTCAGTCCCACTGATTTCAGTGATCTAAAGTATGTTTTTCCAGGAAGAGAAATTATCACAATGCTTCTACTGTACTACCCTGTGCAGCACGTGACATTTTTGTGCATTAGGCAGTCGTGAGTGTAGATAATCATTTCCAGGGAACTGCAGTGATCAGCTTTTTTCTAAGGTGTTTTCTGCTATTCTAGTAGACAACATTGGTTGACATAGCAAGTATTTTAATACTAATATGTTAGGACTCAGTCTCCGTCAGCAGTAGGCAGATTAAAATCTTACTCAGAATCCTTGTCTTTTGCTCTGGACTTGCCACCCAGCACCTTTTTGGCAGTGGTCTTGCAACTCCATAAATCCACAAGATGCGCATTTGTAACAAAAATTATTCATTTCAAACGATGACAACAGTTTGTTTCTACTACCAGTGCCTAGAGCAACTTCTGTTAGGCATCCTGCAGCTTGTCTTTCTATCCAAGGCCAGGGGAGATGCAAATTGCACTTTCTGTACCAAGATAAGGTGGGTTTAGTTTCTCTGTTTACATCCTGCCTTTGATTTCTCAAGGCTGCAAAGGTTACATCACCCTGCCCTTGCCACCACCATTTGTTTTACATTATTTAAACTTTTTATAAATACCCAAACAAGTTGGTTTTTTTTCTTTTAATCAAATGAGCGCTAATACTTTAGACAGCAACCTCTTCATGCAGTCTGTAGTCTCCATCTTCCTTCACATTTCTCAAGCACTGTAAATTCTCCTTCCTCTAACTTAGGTTTGTCTGGGTTTTTTTGTTGTTGTATTTTTGTTTGTTTGTTTTGGGTTGGTTTTTGTTTTGGTTTGGTTTTTTAAGAGTTTTTTTGTACCACTTTCCCTGCTTCTCCCCCTGCAATGTAAATATATATATCAACAGAATCTCATTCCCAGCCTGGCCCAAACTTCAGTCCTGCCAGCTCCAGTAATAAATCATACTATCAACACTTTGCTCTCTTTTCCTCAACTACTAAAGAGACAAGAAAAAAAAAAAGAAAAAGAACTTAAAGTACCAAATTCTCTCAGAGTTATGTTAGCCCATTCCAACCTGACTTCCGAAATCCTGCAGCTGATCTATCAGCAGAGGGATGCACCACCCAATTGCCTAGAAGCTTCTGGTACTCCCTTCATTGACTCCTGTCACCTCCTCCTCACTAGTTCAAATTAAACATTACCCTCTTCTAACAACAACTGGTGACAAGAGTGCATTTGCAGATGGATAGGAAGGGAAAACTCTGGATTCAACCTTCCTGGGCCATCTCCTGCCTTCTAGGATGCTTCCTGCATCCCCAGTTAGGGAATCTTATACTTGTCCTTGTTATGCATACATATATATAACAGATACGTGTGCATATATATGCATGGGTATATATATGTACATTCTATATACAGAATATTGTGTATAGAACATCTACATATCGATGTATACTCCCTATTCATATAGAATATAGATACACCCCAAAACGCATTCATGTAAGTGACTG
>JANIJG010020531.1:0-26216 GCA_024611175.1 Megaceryle torquata
GTGGGGGGGCAGAACAGCAGTTACCTGTTGTGCTGATCATGAGCTGTTAGGAGGCAGTACTGTGCAACATACCTTCCCATGCTCTCTGACAGGTGCTCCAGGTCTGACTTCCCCATGGAGTTCAAATGTCTTCATGTTAATTGCACATTTTAATCAGTATCAAGGCCACACGGGAACCACAGTATTGCTGGGCTCTATTTCGCTACAGTCAACTAACGGGGAAAAAAAAGGTGGGTGGGAAAAGCTTCCCCAGTTGTGATTATCTGAAAAGAGGAGCATGGTGCTTTTTGGTTTCTGCTCAATGCTACCTCAATAATGTTTTCCTTCAATAAATAGGTACCGGTGCTTTTGAAAAGAATGAAAGCATTAAAAAGTGCTTAAGCTTCCTCTAGGAAACTGCTGCCAAACCCTTTGTGATCAGCAATCGTTAGCAGAGTTTCTATTTGCTCCCAGTAGCAGGTATGATGAGGTATTAGTTGCTGCAGATGAATTGTGAATCATGGACCACTTGCTTACTGGTTTACTTGTGATCGATTGTTTCTGGTTTATTTCCTTATTGGATGGAAGAAAAACTATTTTTTTCCTATGACTGGTTGGTTTTCTTTTTTTTTTTTGGTAACAAAATTCCCAAACCCAACAAAATAAGGAGCAAGAAGAGGCAAAGGATCCAGTTCCGCTTCCCAAAAAACACCTGAGGTCACACACCACTGCCAGCAGCTTCTCCCCGAATTCAGGCGATCAGGGACGACTTGCGCCCCGTGTCCTCCCTGCCACACTCATCTGTCTGCTTCAGCAGCCGTCTAACCAGCTTCTCCAAGTCCTTTCTGGATTTAAGCTCTTCCTCCAAACACTGTTTCATCCTTTTGTTCTCCTGTGAAAAAATAAAGTAATAAAGATGCGGGTAATGCCCATGCACTTCAGACAGTGAGGTATTTCCATGTGCCCCACTGCCTGCTGCCTCGGAGGTGATGAAATGTCAGGGGCGTTTGACATGTCACTGCCGGCTTGTGAGGACAACTAACATGGGTTACCTGTGTCAGATGTGCTCAAGCAGACCCTTGCTACCTTACAGACCTGCATGAAAGTCCCAGTGACTTTGAGCAGGCAGAAGCATCTTCCTAGAAACCCAATTTTAGCCTGAGTTGGAGGAACCTGTTCTCCTGGGGTGGTCTCTCCCACCTCCAGGGTTGGGGCTGGAGGGAAGAGGACGTATTTCTGATTCAGATTCCACCAGCATGAGCAAGACCTTTCCTGGGCACCAACCAAAGACAACCCAGCACATCCAGGTTGGATTTTGCTTAGCTCCCAGCAGAAACAATCCCACTCAAGTTACCTGCTTCAGTTCTTTGACTTCATCTTTCAGTGCATAAACCGTGTCAACAAGGCTCCTAATAAATAAATAAATAAATAAAAAGAGATGGAGTGCAGCAAAACAACAACAGCATGGGAGCTTTTGTGAGCAAGGCACTGATGGGAAAGGTGCTTCCAGCTTCTGCTTTGCAAGCATCAGGCTGCTGCTATCACTGCTGCCTGTGAGGAGGCACTGGAAGCTCAGCCCAGAAGCATTTATAGGCCACCAGTCCAAAATTCAGTGCTCTTTTTTCAAAACTCAAGAAAAATACCTTGTTCTGCCATCTTTAAGTTATCAACATATGTCTGTGGCTTTGGCTTCCTTGTTTATGCTACTGCAATAAATAACAATGATTTTAAACCTGGAAATGCCTGAGTGAGCATCTTTTGTAAAATAGCTTTCATCCCTTGAGGTTATGATGCAAAAAAACCCAAGCATGAAAGGAATGCGCTGCCTGGGTTAGAAAAGGAGTGGATCAACATGGTCACCCAGATGCTGAAGCTACGTAACAGGCTGGGATCACTCACAGGCAGGGTGCCAGGCAGGCTCCTGAGGGTTAGCAGCAGCCCAGTATATCAGTAGTTAAAAAAAAAACCAGCCACTTGTTTGGTTCTGTCCTCCCTGACCCCATTAGCTGCATCCAGATAAGCTCTGGGACTTGAACTGGCTCTGGGTCACACACACTGGTCTGGCACACAGAGTCCCAGAGGGCTACAGCCGTGCCAGAGCATCAGGGAAGGCAGCTCTGCTCTTGGAAAGGGACAAAACAGCAACAGCAACAGCCCAGTGGCTCTCGCCAGGACAAAGGCAGCGGTGGGGGACACCAGGCGACTCCTCTGCAGAGATGCAGAAGGAGAGCGCATTGGATTTTAATGTCCTTCCATAAAGCAACAAGGGGATCTGCAAGTGGAGAGCAGCTGAGCTTACTTTTCCTCCGTGACAGTCTGGCCATTGCTTCGTGTTTCCTCTATGATGATTTTCTCTTCCTCGGGGAGAAGGACTTGGGGGATGGAGTCTTTACGGGAGCCTGTGTGCAAGAATTACTCATCAGGAAGGAAAAAAAGGAGACTTTCCCTCAAGCCCAGGTTGCTCCGGAGATAGCAGGGCAATCACAGCTCTTGGCAAGCCCCTGGGATATGGGGGCTCAAGCAACTGCTGGCTACCGGCCACGCTTAGACACGGGCTCACAGCTCATACATACCACTAACCTGGAGCTAAAGCAGCGAGTGAAAAGGTTTCAAGAGGGCTCAATGCATCTAAAGCTACATTGTGACTTGTAAATTAAAACATTCTGTTAGGGTCAGAGCTCTCAGAAGCAGCATGCCCTCCCTTTTTTAAATGTATCATTATTTGACAGTTCAGTGATTTAATTTGACATCTCACTGGCAAAGATAAATAGTTATATTTCCAGAGATGAAGATGTTAGGTAGGTTCTTATGAAGCAGCTTGTTCTTAAACACACAGCTGATTGAGAGATAATATTCATGCTTCCTTTCTAAAGCTATATGCAACCTGAGATTACCATCAGGTTTTCAGTGCTGGCAGCCACAGGCACTGACTAGGTTTGCTTAATTCCTAACAAGTGCTGGTGAAATAGCTGTGGCTCATCTGCCCTCCTATCTGCTTCATTCTCTGTGTTTAGAAGAAAAACAATGGTAACTAAACCACTAGGTAGATGAAGCTCCCTTATCTTGAAGATTGAGCACCACACAGTTTCCTAGCATGAGTCTTGTTGCTGTATGATGCAATCATCTGTTTTTTCCCAGAGGGGTTATCAGCATTGCAGGCAGAGTAAGAATTAAATAATCTGGTTGTGTGCCCACCTGAGCTGAGAGCTTGCTGGAAGCCTGCCCCGGTACAGTATGCCTCGATCACCTTCAGGATCTGAGCATCTTCTTCCAGCGCAGCAGTACCTGTAAAACATTGTGGAGAACAGCTATCACAAAAAGCAAAGTGCTCTGTCTTCATCTCTCCCAGCCTTTGATCCCAGATCCCTTAAGAGAAGACTGTGATGTTGCCTTGACTGACACTGTCTCTGGGACTTTGCCTAGTTCCCTTTTGAAGCCCTTTACATTTTCTGGCCTTGGAAACATCCTGTGGCATTGAGCACAATGACTAAACGGTATGAAAAGGCACTTCTAGCAACAGCTCATCTCAGCAAAACTCAGGGGGTGATGCCTGATTTTGGGTGCAGGCAGCACTGGGAGATGGGTAGGCAGAGCAGCCCTTCTAGGAGGGGTCTGGCAGAGACACATCAGAGCAGGACTTGGAAGTGAAGTCTTCCATTTCCAGCTTTAGCTCAGTGCTATCTTCTCGAGGGAGACAACTGACCTTCAAGCTGTACACTGCAGCAGCTCACTGCTGGGTGATCACAGGCATTAATGGAAAACCTCTGAGGAGAGTCCCAAGTGGACTTCAGGGAGCTGTCAGGATGTCCCTCTTTGCAGGTGAACACCCCTGCAGGGATAGGGCCTTTAGTTGTTCCTTAGTCCCTCAAGGAAACTCTTCCAGGACCCGCTGATATGGCCAGGTAAGGGTTTGTTCCAGCTCTTGGACATATTTTGATTGACTGTTGATGTGCAGTTTTACTGCAGCTTTTGACTACGTGGAAGTAGTTCCTTGGCTTCATACCCAGAAGGAGACCACCCACAACCCATAACCTTGTGCTCGCAGTCATGAGGAGGGTGGTAGCATTTCTAGCAGTCATAAGTGGGAAGAGACCCCTCAGAGGCTGAGGACCAGTGCGATTCCAGAAGCCTCCTGTGCTCAGCAGCACGCAGGCTTGCTCACAACGTGAGCACCCTGTCGCATCCTGCGATGTAAGAACGGCTGTTCTCAAAGTCCTGTGGAGATCACTGAGCACACAGAAACCTCCAAAAGAAGAGAAAAACACAACGCTTACTCTTCCGAATAACAAACTCTTCATCAGATGGTTTTCTCTCAGTTTTCCTTTTTGGAAGAAACTTCTTCATTGTTTTTGGACTTTTGCTGGAATCCTACAGAAAAACAGACTCTTGTGTTTAACCAGAACCAAAGGCAGCTCAAACTGTGGAGCAGCGCAGCTGAAAGGCAGCTATCCACATTATGCACGACACATTAGAGAACTACCAAGCAGACAATGACAAAGTTGGGGGAAATGATGCTTTTTGACTTTCCCACAGGGTAGTTGTGGATCACCACTCAATGGAACAGCAGTGGGAACTGCACCTGCAGGTCTGGGCCAGTACAAGTTCCTCTAGCAAATTCAACCCTCAACTAAGATCCTTTAGCCAAAGAATTCAAACACATTCACAGCACTTCTAGTCTGCTGACCAACTCTGGGGTCTTTGTTTGAAAACCCTAAAATGTTGTTTATTTCCTTGACTCAGATTGATTTCTAATATAAGACAGTAGGCAAATGACCATTTCTAAATACACACGATTTGTTTGAGAGTATAGAACCCCCGCACACAAATACAGAGAACAGGCAGATACACACAAAGTTAGTGCTTGTGATGACTCCACAGGTAAGAAAAACAAGCTTTTATCTTCACTGATTTACAGGTCTTGCTGAATTGAAGAGAATTAGTGTATTAGTAGGTTACATGCAATACGGATTTTAAGCAGGAGAAGAGGCATGCCAAGAAGTTTAAGTACCATAATACTAAATCCTTCTTAAGAGTTACCTCAAAATACACTTCCCAGTCGCTACTGACTCTCACGATAACTTACTGATATGGCCAGGCAAAATTAGGGGGGTCATGCAAGCAGGAGAAGCGTGAACAGGAACAAGCATTCTTTGCCACGATAATCCAAAGAGATGTATCTACCCTTACCTTTAAGATATAAGACATCCTCTACAATGAATATGCAAAGAAAGAGAAGATGAGTGTGAGAGACTGATGATTTTATTGACCATGTCTATTAAATCCAAAACTCTAAACCACTTTTGAACGTTAGTCTTGTGATTAATGTGGCACACCCTCCGTACTGGCTTTAGAGCACTATCAACATGCAAAGGAGCACAGTGTCATGCAAAACTGAAAAAAAAATTACATGTGAAAAGCATGGTAAGTGGGCATTAATACACTCTAAACACATGATAAATAGAGAACATGCCTCCTCGGTTAGTGGTAGGTTTCTGTAGGTGGTGTTTGTCTAAAAGGGTACTTAAGAATGTAGCCCCCTTTGGTGCTGGCTGATGCAGCTGTCCCACGTGCCCAGCTCTCTCTGAGCCCTGGGGAGCAGCTTGGGGTCTGGCCCTGTGCTCAACACCAGTCCCATGATCTTCAACCTGACCCAGCCGTGTTCTGCCCACACTAGTGACAAGCCCCCGAGGACCCTGTCTCCTCAGTGGGGATCCTTCCAGCAGGGACCTGCCAACCTCACTGGAGACCTGACAGCATCAGGCATCACTGCAGCAGCATCTCCTTGCTCTGCTGGCAGGATGGGGGGCTCGCTGCAAGCCCTGTGGAAGGACCCATCCTTGGGATGCCATGTGGCTCTCCTGCAGGTCTGGACAGCAAAGTCCTGAATCCTGATGTTATAAACCCTTCACCTAATGCAAAGCCCTTCACCTAATCCAAAGCAGGCCACTGAAAAAAAAAAAAATGTCAAAGAAATAATCTGTAAATCTTTTTCACTTTGCTAACCTGAATCCGGACACACCGCTTTACCCACAGCACCTGTCATTTCAAATGATTACTGGAAACAGAACAGGGAAAATGACCCAATTTCAATGGAAATAACAAGAGCGCTGTGTGGTACACAAGCAGGTTCTGGGGTTTCCTGAGCACAGCTAGGTACGAGGAAATGCACAAGACTGTGCCATCCCATCCTACACTACCAGGAGCCAATTAAAGTAACACTGGATGTCTGAAAATCTTTAATCTTTTTAATCAAACTCCCCGACTCGCTTCCCTGCAAATAACCTTTCAAATTTGTATTCCTTTGTTGTATCTTCATTATAGGAAGGTGAGTTGCACTGGACTGTTACCATAGTTTATTTTGTGCCCTACTTTAAAATAAAAAAATAAAACCACTGTGAAATGTGAGTTCTGCTTAGTGATTGAGCACCCCAGAGGGAGGGTCGAGGCAGATGCAGTCCTGTTTGGCCAACAACTGTACTTAATTCTCATTTGTCATCAGAGGCTCGTGTACATGAGTCCCTCCCCTGCACCTCTAGCTCAAACTGGACTGACTGGGTACCAGACCGTGCCTGCTCAGCTCTGCTCCAGCTCTGGTGGACCTGTTGGCCTTTGGGTTTCCACTGATACGGCCAGCACAGCCTATTCCCATGAAAACCACATTTTTGGTCCTTTGATACCTTGCACACTACCACCCAGCCTGCAGCAGCATCCAGCCCCTTGGGGCTCCCTGCCACTTCAGCCTCTGAGGCAACAACCTCTTGCCTGGCGACACAGAGACATCCTGCGATGTGTGGCAGAGGACAACCAAGAAACTGCAAAGGACCATGGTGTTAATGGTATCACACAATCAGTGGGTTTGCCCTACCTTATAAATAAATATCAGCCTTGCCCTTTCACACCAACCAACTCCTGTACTTCAAGCCTCTTCCTATATTTTAGTTCACCATGCAAACAAGAAACAGTTTAGTCTAGGTTAGGGATTTGGACCATGCAAAGATTGTTTTTCAACAATTTAATTCCCCAATTGAAATGTGCTGTTTCACAAATTTTAAGAAATAAATGTAACAAAATATCATGAGGCTACCTAAAATCAGACCCAGAGCCCCCTGCTGCTGGGCTTTTCATCCCTGAGTGCTGCGGGGCTGGGGGCGATCCAAGCCCTGCTCCCTGTCCCCATCCCCACCGCGAGCCTGGGCAGCGATGCTCCCAGGGCTGCTGTACCAAGAAAGGAGGCTGACTCAGAACCAGAGTGCTCATTCAGTAAGGGGAACGTTACCCAAGTTACTGGTGAGTAATCCCAAAAGTTTAATGTGAGGTAGGGAAGGAGAGAGCACTGCAGTTGCGGTGGGGGGTGACAATGGGAGTTGGGTTGTATTTTGGGTTTCCCCATGCCGCTTTCAACCTCCCAGGCTTGGGGTTTCTGTGGGGGAGGTGATCCCTCGGGCTGCTGCCTCCCAGCAGGGGATGGGTGTGTAAAACATTTGGGTGGGCGCTGAAGGACGGTCAAGCCCCATGGCTGCTGCATGGAGCCCTGCTCTAGCCACCAAAACACAGGGTGGAAGACATAAAAAGTATCAACAGGCCTTTTTCTTCTTGGTGCGGCATCATTACCCAATCCTGCAGCATCAGCCTGGGCAACACCGAGTCACTGATACAGCTGGAGCTACAACATGTTCTAGCAGGGAGCCCAGCTCCGACCCATGGCTCAGACCAAGGCAGGAGAATGAGAAGAAGAGGCAGCTCCACCGTGGCGTGCTGAAGGTGGGTGCTCAGTCGGACTAGCAAGGCCGTGGGACACCCCACTGCAGGACTGGCGACTGAGGGCATTGGCTACAGCAGCCGACAGCAAACATGGAGCCTGCAAATACATCTGTGCTTCACTTGCAGCACAGAGCCATCTGCAGCCACAAGGATCCATCACACATCTGCAGGACCAGGACAAAACTTGCTCTCTCAACATCCCTGTTAACTAAGGGCAGTAAACATAAGCTTCTGTGCTCTCAGTATGGGATAGGAACCCTGGACACAAGCACCAGGCACTGCCATGAAGCCACAGTCCTCTGCAGACACGCCAGGCGATTACCTCTTTGTAACTCAGTGCTGCTGATGGTCTGAGCGGAGGAGCAGGACGGAGGCAGCTCAAGCTCCAGGGCTTGAGGATTTTTGGGGGTTCCAAAGGCCCACGGATCTGTCCGGCTGAACTAAATGTCTGAGAAAATAAATGAGAAGCAAACCGTTAGCCACCAAACAATATAGAGAAGCAGAGGGGGATGGACAAGAGTTCACTGTGAACTCCTTTGAGACATCTAGGCTGCAACAAAAATAGGGCAGGCCACATGTAAAATGATACAAGCACGACGTGGTTATGAACACAACTGCAGGATGTGTCTCACGGCTGTAGACAGCAGCTCACGATCACGGCGAGCTGCTGAAACAGAGATGGGGCAGCACCGAGGGACCCCAGGCACAGAGAAATTGGGGAGGGGGGTGCTTACCGAATGAGAGCTCCAGGACTGCGTTTTGGATACGGTGTTGCATGTCCCTTTGGTCAGCCTTTGTAAGTGGTCAAGCCATTCGTGCAAGTCCTGGCTGGTGCTGCAGGACACAGTGATCCGCTCCGTCATGTTCCCTGCAGAAG
The DNA here is from genome assembly GCA_024611175.1 of Megaceryle torquata. Taxonomy (NCBI): domain Eukaryota; kingdom Metazoa; phylum Chordata; class Aves; order Coraciiformes; family Cerylidae; genus Megaceryle; species Megaceryle torquata. The sequence continues at coordinate 8,618 of JANIJG010020531.1, forward strand.
AGGGTTAAATAACCAGCTTTAACAAGTGGTAGAGACCCAGGAGGAAACACGGGGTGAGCTCAACTTGGCACAGCAGCAAGCAGCTCCTCAGCTTGCAAAGTCCAGTGGCTGCAAAAGAGCCAGGGCAAAGATGTGACTGCCTGTCGTGCTCTGGGCAGCCAGTGCCAGCCAGACAGCCATTTCCACTGCATAGAAAAACTAAAGGAACTGGTGAGATGAATGCTTGAGGAATTATTTACTGTTAGAAGTATGTAAATTCAACATTTCCATGATTAACAGGACCATGACATCAAATAACACCAGTACAAATAGCTGCACTACAGCCAAGGCACTGAGCATGAACTGTGTGCAGCTACAAGTAATGAGATAAATTGAAGGGGATAACTGGGAGGAACATTAAGAAAGATTCCCGATGACCAGAGCCATTAATCTGTCAGTAACTGAGGCACTCACAGCTGCACAGGATGCATGCCAGATACAAGTGGGATGTGAAAAGCACAGAGCAGTGCTACTGGGGCCACAACCAGCCCTGGTAGGAGATTTGTCCCACATGAAACACTATGGGCTCGGAAAGCAGCCCAGCACTAGCGACAGAACTCAAAAGGCACTGGGAGGGGGTTCCATCATCCAGAAGGAAGATGCTTAGGGACTCAACAACGCATGGTAAAAGAGCAAAAGGAAGAGCATGGCACAATGATTGGAGGGAGAAGGAGGACTGGTACCTCCAGTGGCAGCTGCTGTTTGGCCTGGGAGGAGGCAGGGGCCCCACTGACCTGCGATTTCAAACACGTGCTCATTCCCTTCAGCATCTTCCAGCTTTGTCAGGGTCATTCCCATCAAAGGCAGCTTTCCCTAGAAGAATTGAGGGGGAGTCAGTGTCTGCATCTGCTTCCCAGCGGGTGCTGTTCAGCCTGTTTCTACCAATTCATTTCTCTTAGGGAATTGCCATTAAAACTGATTCGTGAAGGCTTCAAACAGCAGGAAGAGTCTCCTTTAATGTATGGATCTAGATTTACCTGCACAACTAGGTCAAACCCTGAGAAGAGGCTCCCATGACAACTGAGTCATCCCTGGCTCATCTGCCTCCTTCTCCCTTAACTAGGTGCAAACCCTTTTTACAACCAAGTCAGAAGGACCAACTTCCCCTGTTTTTTCTGAAAGCCTTGCCTATCCCTCCGCTTTGCAGGCTGAACTGTCTGCTCACCTTCCTCCCACTGGTGGATAAAATCGGAAAACTCAGCCAAACCCTTCCCAAATCTTTCCCATCTCCCTGCGCAACAGAAATGACACATCAGCACAAGAGCATCCTTTTCCTGGAGAGTATTGATGGCTCCAGGTAACTGGAGAAAAGCCAAGCTCCCAACAGCCTGATTGCAGCCATTCAAATGGTAAAACTCAAGAAATGCAGAGTTTTGGGGTGCATCAAGGAGTGAAAATTTTGGGCTCTTTACAGTGGACTTTATAGTAGTGAAGTATTTCACAGAAATGTCACGACACTGAGAGCTGGGTGGCTGGTCGTGTGGGGCAAAACTCTACAGCTGTGTCAGTCGGGACACCCTACACACATACACAGCATTCCTGAGAACACCATGTAGGCCAACATGCTTAGAGGGTTTGGGTTTTTTTCCTAATTTCACAAGATACACACCTATGTTTGGCAGGACAAAGGCACTAAGTGTCCCAGCAAACAGGGTAAAACCATGCTCTGGTTCCCAGCTTGGGCATTTGCATCACAACAGAGAAGTTTAAGGAGGCAGAGGATTTGAATTTGATAAGAGCTATCTGATTTCCTTTTTCACACCTAACGCCTTGCAACTTCAAATTAAGCATGCCTACCTGATAGATGAACCCACTCATTCGTGGGCTTGCAGACAGCATCAGCAAAACGTTTGAAAACAACAAGAAATATCGCTCTTCTTTCTCCTGCAGGGATAAGAATTTAGGTTAGTCCAGTTTTCAATGCATCATGAGCAGTTTCCACCAGCCAAACGAACCTGCTGCAACTGTAATCGCAACCTGTGAGAGATCAACCCCAACCCAATTTTGGCTTTTTTTCTTTACAGCATCTGATGTCTGTAGTTTTTCCTGCAGACATTTTTGTCTGCATCCTGCTAATCCTCTTCCAATCATTTCAGAACTCTTCAGAAGACCAAGACTTTAAGGCCCCCAGCATCTCACCTTCCCAACAAGACTTCAGGATTAGATTCTACAGGGCTTTGTTTCACAGGTCTCCCCTTCCCAGGGAAAAGCTGCCACAGCAAGTAAGCAATTCAGTGATCACAGGCACTTTCCTACACCAAACAGGCAGTGTGCTTTAACACCACTGGCAAAGGTCTGTGATACTTTAGGACCAGTAGCACAGGAACCCTCCAGTAGTTTCCAAAGCGCAGTCAGCTCTGGAGTGGGATGTCACAGCAGCCACAGCACTGTGCACAGGACGTGGCAAAATGATTATGCTAACACACACTTTCAAGTCAGTCTCATTTCTCAGAGTAAGTCACAGGGGGAAAAGAGGGAAATTAATGTGCTATATGACACGGAGATACTTCTTTTCCTTGAAAAGTGTGTCACCAAAGGCCTGAAGCTAAGCCCCCAGGGTGCCTGGCTCCAAAGACGTGCACAGTCCCATTGCACAGCTCTTCTCCAGGTAAAATTATTTATCAGTGTTATTTGTCAGCACTTTGCTGGTCTGGAGTGAAAGTAGCTGCCACCTCGCATCGCTGACCCTGTGAGCAAGGGGGTCTTCAGCCAGTAGAAGCACCACTGCACTCACCTCACTTCCCCCACACTGTACCATAACCTGGGACATGTAGATGATGTTTCCCATTGTTTTTATGTCCTCTCCTTCCCAGCGCTGGATGGATTCAGAAAGGATCTGCAGTTCAAGTTGCTTCCTCTTCCTCAGCTCCTGGCATTGTGACTGGGAATGACAAGCGGGGTGCTTTGTTAGCAGAAGGGCAGACACCAACCCAAACCATCCCAAGAGAGACAGTTTCACCAGCAACGCGCCCGCAGCCACGTGGGCTCAGTGCTGGTCACACCAAGGGGTGAGGAAAGCCTGCTTTGGCTCTATTACATAAAGTTTAAGAAAAAGAGAATCACACTCTAGTGATTTACGAAGCAATAAATACATTAAACTGTCAATGAAACTGCGAACCGCACTGAGCAAACTTTTCTTTCCAAATTGGTCCTGCCTCTGAGAGTACAGGGTCACATTTTCCAAACCAAGACAGCCACAGAGTTAATCGTCTCCAATTTCACTGCTGCTTAGAGAGATTTTGCCCATTTTGCCCAAGTAGCAAAGAAAGTTATGCTTGCAGCAATGCAAAGCCCCTTACAAACCAGATGGGTGGATATTTTATAACCAAAACTTGCAAACCCAGAAGCAGGACTTGGCAAAATATTTCAGTGGTGCAGTAGAGGACCACAAAAAGAAGCTTCTGAAGGTGTCGTTATTGAAAAGACTGCACTGATGCTCAGCAGCTGAGGACTGGTAGAGCTCCATGGAGCAGCCAGCCCTTCAGCAGCTTTCATCGAGCAGAGGACAATGACTGAACAAAGACAGCCCTGAAAATCCAAGCAGAGCTTGTTTTAACTGACCCCTCTGCCAACAGGGAAAAATGCTGCAAAGCCAAACCCAGGCTCAGTTTTCAACAGCTGCTTGTTTTTTTCCAAGCCCCTGTTTCTGACAGAGATTTTCCTCCTTTCCAGCTCAGTTGCATACCAAATGTTTGACTATCCAGATCTTCAAACAGAGAGGCTGCATTGGGTCTAGTCTGAAAACACACAATTTTAAATCAGACTGGTTTGGTCTTGCAACTTGTCACATGCTTTGATGGCTCCCTGAGTGTCCAAATACAACATTCCCAGGATGCAAATCCGTATAAAAACCACAGCAATCCATCACAGTCTGTGCAGAGGCACCACTGCAAAGTGGGGCGGCTCCACGCTCTCTCCCTGCCTTTGCTTGGGAGCCCCCCCTGGTCCCACCACGGGGCATCTCTACCTGTCTAGCCTCAAATCCATCCCGAGCCTCTTTACTCGTAGCATAATTACATTAAATTACTCAGTACTCAAGTGCACATTTCCCGTAAAACTGTCCATCACTTATGAGTGTTCCTAAAGATTAATGACACCTTGTAATTTAACCGAATTATTCCCCTATTATCTACTAGAATAAATGGAAAGGGAGCTGAGTTTCTAAGTAAATGCAACCTGATCACCCTTTCCTGTTTTCTATGAACTTTCTCCTCCCCATCTTTCATCTGCACTGCTAAACACTGAAAACTTGCATCTGCTGTGCTAAGGAAGGAAGTTGGACCACATCTGGAGTGGTTATAGTGAAAGGTTTTCAGTGGCTACAGAGCAAGAGAGAGACTATAGCTTTTTTAATAACTGTAAAACCTTTGTGCCCGTGGGTGGCTTTTCCCCCTCTTTTTCATCTCAGTGCAGTAGGACTTTGAGGGGTGTAGGTAACACAGCTCACAGAAATAGGTCTATTATCTCTGATTCGTTCCTTTGCTGCTGCTGGCCACGGTACCCGGAGCCACAAATTACCTGCAGTATGGTCAAAGCCTCCCAATGCCCATGAAGAAAACCTCAGCAAAACCAAGAGTGGCTCAATGCGCTCAGAGGGCACCAGCAGTTGAGTCAGACATTTGTGTTAACCTTTCACTGCTCATCTCAGCGAGCAAGGGGTGGTCTAGTTTCAGTTGGCAAATGATTAGGGTATGGAGGCAAAAGGAGATGAAAGGGACCCCGTCGCCACCACTACCCACACATAGCTCTCTGCAGTGGAAGAGAAAGTTGGAGATCCTCCGTCTCTGATGCTGGGACCACAGAGCCGGCATGCAGTTGCTGAAACACGCAGCAAGAGGAGCAACTCTGGCTTAAAATTTGAAATTAAAATTCTTTATAACCCATCTTTTCCATTCCAAAAGACCTTTTTTCTAATGAGGAGACAAATGTCAGGCTTGACTCATTCTTCGTGAAATGCAGCCCTGAAATGGAGCGCTCTATTTTAAGAACTGCCACCTACCACGAGGGACTTGAAGGATGTGACAGCTTTCAAAACCTCTTCGTGATCTGCATGCGCCTCCTAGTGAAGGGAGAGAAAAATCAGCAACAGCAGCTGCCCTGTGCTGCACCCACTGCCCCAGCATCCCCAGGGCTGCTGAGCTCGCAGGGTGCTGGGGGATGCATGGCCAAGGGTTCAGGCAGCATGGGTTGCAGGAGAAGTCAAAGTCCCCCAGGTACCTTCCTTATGACCCAGTTCAATGGGCCGTGGTTTAAAACAGCTGTGCAATTCATTGATACCAACTGAACAAGTGTGAAGTAACAAAAGCAAAAGCAGATATGGTGTTACTTAGAACAAACTTGGCTTGCAAAGAAATTCAATCACAACAGGCAGAGGTGCAGGGTGGATTCCTGGTTTCACCTTCAGGAAGGAAAATTCCATTGGCATGCAAGTTATTCCAGTCACTGCCCCATCAAGGATGCCATTCCCATGAACAGCAATAGGAGCTTCACCTCTGGGTTTATGGGAGGGCATGTCTGAGCAGAGAGCTCTTGGGCCAGGGAGGGGAAAGCAAGATGCTGCCCCTTATGTCTGACTGCAGCTGCATGCTCCTGCTCTCCTAGCACCCTCTCCTGGATCTAGGGCCCTACATCATAAGCTCTTCAACAGCCAGTCCTCGTGCTAAGCACATTTAAAGGTATTTAGATTGTGATGGAGCTGTCCCTGCTGCTGTCAAGAGGCTGCCTGGGATTGATCACCTCTGAATCAGGGATGAGGGCTGCCCTGAACACACCTGCCCCACCTCCAGCTGCACAGCAGTGCAGGGAATGCTATGGTATACATCCACACTGCATATATCTATATTGTGTCCATCTATATTGCATCCATCCGTACTCTTCCCACGGCATTGCAGATTAAACCTCAGCCCTACTGATTCATGCAACAAAACTCCCACACTCAGCTTAGAAACTAAGAGAAATAGGCGACATGTGCATCCCCAAATCCACTGCTGACCCCCAGAGAGCATCCTGCAGTGGGCACGCTGATGCTGCATGGGCACAGGGGCTGCAGCTGAGCTCAGCTCAGTCCCTGCAGCTCAGCTAAGCCAGTTGAGAGCAGGACAGGTTGGGTCTGTAGTGTGCCTACAGTGCTGGCTCTTACTCCCTCTCCTATGCAAAAAAGCCCCTGGATCAAGCACAGAGCCTTTAATCTTCTGTCTAGGATGTGGGTTTGAATGATGATGGCTGTGTGCTGAGTAATTAACTGGTAATTAATACCAGAAGAGGGGAAAAAGCAAATGCAGTTAAAAAATAGACTGTTACTTCTGGGTTCTTCACCTCCTTGTACCACTGCTGAAGTTTGCTTCCCTGTGGCTGGAGTCCAGGAGGAGGTGAGTAGCAGAGCTCCAGCAACAGAGGACTCTACAGTCCCTGGGGGCACTGGGGGGAGCGAGCAGCAAGGGATAGGAATTTCATAAAATGATAATAAAAACACTGATTTATTACCCACTGTGCAAATAAATACCAGCTGTGACCTGACTCTGAACTCTTCTTTTACTTGTGCTGGAAAAGGCCCATTTTTGAGGGAGGGCTGGGGTGAAGAGCAAGCAATGCCTTCCCACAACATCTCCCAGACTCTTCCACCACTTTCCCACTTTTAATCTGAAAGGTTGATGCTGTCCCACGGAGACGGGACACCTCCTTGGAGGGGTGGCAAGTACCTTCAGCAGTGTGATGCTCGAATACCACCAGGCAGAGGTGTCTCTTGAAGCCTGAGGGGCAGCTTTTGCCACATCAAGGAGCACAGCCTGCCCAGCAGTCCCACATCCCACCTACCTCCATGTGCCGCTCCAGCTCCTGCAGCAGTGTCACATATTTATCCAGCCTCAGGAAGGGTTTGCTGAGGCTCGTGGTTAAGATAAGAATGCCTGGGTTGGCCGCACCCTGGCTCTCCATGAACTTCTCCAGCTCATCACTATAAATAGAGACAACAACAACAAGGAGGGCTCGCCACTGCTGAGGGCTGTGCTCTGCTGCCTCCCACGCTCTCCTGATGGCCAGGGCTCTGCTCTGAACTGTGCCTTTTTAAAGGCGGTCCAGCCTCCCCCCTGAGCACCCCCTGCCACAAACCCAGCAGGGCAGGCAGGGAGCTGCCAGCTTCCACACAAGCATGACCCTGCACCCCAGGGAGGCGGGGGAGGATGCTGTGCAGTGGCGGGTGTTGGTGTGCACGGCCTTGGGGGTACACAGGTGCCAGCAGCTGGTCCCCCAGCACAGGCGTGGGGTGCAGAGGCTGGTGCTGTGCTGGAGGATGACGCAGCGCTGCGCTGGGACCCTGCTGGGAGCCGTGATGAGGGTGTTAGCATGTACAGCACTCTGGAAAACACGGCTCGTGTGTGTCAGCACACTTGCCAAAGCTGACTCTGATTTAAGAAAAGGGGTCAGACTGAAGAAGCACATGACTGAGTCATGTACAGGAGCCAGGCTTTTTGTTAGGCTGAACTGAAGCTGGATTTCAGCACATAAGTAAATGTATTGTGAGTTCCCATTACAGAATGGGAAGACTTAAATAGTATGGCTGGGGTCCTGGCTTTCCCATCACTGCAGGGAGGACAGCTAAGCTGCATTAGGGGTGCCACAGCCGTAACCTTTTGGCTCAGCTTGCTCTTTAGTACGATATTGTACAAATTCAAGTGTCTACTCAAGTAGGACATGTTAAAGAAAGATGTTAGTGCTGCAATCTACCAACAACCCTGCAAATCAACCATTTGGTTGAACAGCAGCTCATTTAAGAAACTGGGTAAGTCCAAGTGAATTGGTGACCACTCTCCTTTTGCAATGATGTGCCCTGCACCGTAGTGCCGCAGGGGAACATAGTCCCATCTGCCAGTGTGTGAGCACTTCAAGGGTGGGTCTGAAACAGCACCTGGATCCTTTAGCAAGTAACAGTCATAGGAGATGCTACCACAAGGGCTGAGGTTGTCTCTGTTACAACCAAGTTATGAGTCCTGTGTGTGCAAACAGGACCTGTGAGACCAGCCCAACACAAGCAGCATGAGTTGTCTCCATGCTGCAGCTGAGAGGCTGCGTCTCAGAGCCCAAAGCCCCAGCAGCTGTCCCAGCAGCAGGATCCCACATTATCCCTGGCCCTTGCCAGGCCAGGGCAAGTATTAATTATAAAAGTAACTTTTCAAAGAAGGGATTTCAGCCTGAATCTCCTCCTCCATCACTCACCTGTGTTGCGTGAGGACACTGACTGCTGAGGGGTGGTTAGCACAGTACGTCAGGTACAGGGAGCGGAACTGGGGCATCAGGTTCATGAAACAGCCTCCCACGCGCTGCTGGTTCTCGGGGAGCCTACAGACGCCAACACACCAGCCACAACATTAAGCCTCTTGATCTGCACCCTGCAGCTACAGCACTCTCGTGTATCTGCCCAGGAACCACTCACTGCCCAGGGACATTCCCAGGTCACCGCATAGCTGCAGCGCTGAGCAAAATACCCACGCCTACCACTTGGGGAGGAGGAAGAAGCAGGTCCCCAGCTGGGTGTGGCTTTCTGTGGTGCAGCCAGTGAGTATCACAACCCGTTATCAGCCCGGGACAAGGTGTGCTCCAGCCTGTCCCATCCCACCAGCAGCGTGGCACCTGGGATGCTGTAGCCCACTGCAGATGATGAGAATGTGCTGGAAAGAACTGGGTTCAAGGCAGGGGTGGTCCCACTGTCTGGGGTGCCCATGAATACGAGAGAGGAGATGGAGAAAGAGAAGCCACAGCCTGAATATATTTCCTGTATTCAGTCTTCTCCCCATCCCTTTTCAGCCCTGCTGAAGGAGAGGCTGTGCTAAGGCTGAACACGTCTGCCAGCCTCCCCACGGGAAATTAGCACCTCTAATAATTTGCTCTTTGCTCCCTGGCAATCCCCACCTTCATGCCTGCCAGATCTCCTGCCCTGCATGTGTCTGCATCTTTGGTCTAGGCATATTTTTATGTCAGGTCTAGTGACACTGTCATTCAGCAGATCCCCTAACAGTAGAAATGTCAGAGTTTCTTCTACCTTCCCTCCTGCCAAAGCACTACCTGCTGCCTTCCTTCAATCCTGTTATTTTCTTCTAGATTTAACAAGTCTAAGACAGCAGCCAGGAGGAACATTAATGAACATGCCTTTCCATTATTTTTAGCTACAACTTAATAGCTTAACAACCTCAGTGCTACGGCATGAGCTTACTTTGCAACTTCTTCCAAGGCTTGGTTCAGTGTTTGCTGAAATGCAGAGATTTCTTCCACATTTCCAAGCAATGACGCAATGTCCACAGCGCTGAGCCTAAGAGAATCAAACTGTCAGTTAGCATCAAAGAGCTGTTGCTCTTAGGAGCATCCCCATGGTATCTGCAAACAGTTCTTCCAAAAACACCCGAGAATTTCTCTTTCCCCAGATACACCATCGGGCATGGGAAAACACAAAATCCATGATCTGTGAGCTGCAGACCACAGCCTCTGGAGAAGTTGTCTGCTGCCAAGGATTATCTTAATTGGACTTTAATCACACTAATCTTCTCAGATGCTTAGCTGTCTAATAGACACAGACAGATGGGATTTTAGCCAGGGGTGAGGAAGAAGGTGTGTGCACAGATACAGAGACAGCTTTGTCTTCAGGGAGCCATGCTGTGAGTTCCCCTACGGGAGGAGGGTCCTACAGAGCAACCCCTCAGTAGGGGCTGCTTTGTTCTTCAAGTGAAGTTGAATTTTTCCTAGCCAAAGCTAATGTGTCCTCTTCTGTCATCAGAACCATCCTCAGAGTCACTCTTGTACCACCCTCATTTAAGCCATTTGCCACCTACAAGGCTGAGAGCATGTGAAATTTTCACACATCCCACATGAAGACTTGGGGAAGGGAGGGGAGACTTAAATACAAAGGCCTTACGACACCACTCTCCCATCTCTCCAGGCTGGACAATGTCTAAACATCTGCCCTCCACTCATGATGCCCTGGGGCTGCCTGGCCCTCCCACAGTGTGCACAGCTGGAGAGACCCCAGTCCTATTGCAGCTACATGGACGGGGCACCAAGATGGCACCGTTTGGAAGAGATGACCGCAAAGCTGAAGCAAAAAGCAGGAGGTGAAGTTAACTGCACCGGGTCTTTTATGCAGGGTGAAACTATCGATAGGAATCTGCTGATAGGCACCAGCACCCTGCCTGGGTAAGGACAGGAGGACATCTGCTGCCCTTGCACCACACTGGCCAGCACAGACCGAAAGCACATCAGCTGATTGCCACAGGGAAGACCTGACTACACCTCCCGGTTGCCCTGGTGTTGCTCAGGCCGTAGGGGATGGCAGCACAGTCCTCCCCAGCACTGAGGTTCTTAACACCAAGGGCTGCGCAGATGGGGTGACAGAGGAGCCGCTTCTTGCCCGGCAGCAGTTTGGGTTTAGCGAGAGGCAATCCAACTGCGGAGAACACGTGTCGTGGTGCACAGAATGAAGAGATGACCAGGAGATGCCCCTTGGGGCCGAGGAGTCACGAGGCAAATGACAAGGGGAGAAGCCATGCGAGGTGTACCACGGGGGGGACATGCACGCTGGGACAGCCACACACGAGCTCGCAGATGGGTTGTAACAGGCAGCCCTCTGCCAGGTGGAAACGCCCATCTCCAACACAGCCCAACGCCTGCACGACCACTGAGGAACAGGAAAGAGCAGAAATCTGTACAAGGTGGACTTTTTCTCTGCTTCATGGAGAAGCTGTGAGGCTTTACAAGAAGAGTGGTTACAGTCCCTAAACGTTCAAAAGCAGGAAAATAATGAACTATAGTCGATTTTACAGGGTTCTCTCCACCTCAGATGCCCTTATATCTTACTTATCATAAGACTGGAGGGGTCTTAAGTAAGTTCCCAGAAGTGACTGTAGTTCCTTCGCATAATCTCGTTCTGTTTCCAGAATATTTTGCAACACCTAGGGTGAGAGACAGAGCACTGAGTAGATCCTTGAACTAGCGACTAGTCAAAGGAACATGACATCAGCTTCCCAAGTGTGGAAAAGCACAGAAGTCTATTTTAATTCCGTAAATTACATTTGGCAATGAGGAACCCAGAATGCTCAGAAAAGCTCGGGGGGGTCCAGTTTGGGGATTTTATTTTGCAAACTAGGGGAGGCCTAGAAAGCAGGTGTTAAGGGCTGTTCCTTCTTCTCTGGCAAAGCATAAAGACAATGTCAGTTCAGACCCAGGTTTAGTTATTTGACCCCCGAGAGGCTCATGCCTAACCCTGCATGCATAACTGGCTGCCAAGGTATGCAAACAAATGGCGTGTGCGTGCATCCTGGGAGCACCGTTTGCACAAAGGCAGGCACCAATTTAAATGCAACAGTAACCAGACCAAGGATGGCTCCTGTGGCAGCTCAGGCCACGGTGCTGCTCACTTGCCATGTCAAGGACGTGCCGTGTTGGGCTTGGTCCTGCTAATCCATCTCAGCAGCCAATTCAGCTCTGGCAGCAGGGTAGGCAAACCAGCTGCCTGCACGCTCCCAGTTAGCAATCAAGTTTCTCAGTGTGGATGAGCTTTGGAGACAGTGGAGGTGGTTCCCAGCTTTCTGGACATATTGTTTCTGATTTGCTTTGCTTGAAATATATTTAGACATGCTGATGAGCACATTTCACCTCCGGCACTGGGAGCCAGGGACATTCACATGCAGGCATTTTAACTCTTCCACCCCAGGGCTCGCTCTAGCTTGGACACAGCGAGAAGGTACCTGTCCCCCTTTGCCACACCTCATCATTCCAGTAGCAAGATGGTAAAGGAGGTGACGTTTCTCCACCCTTCTGCAGCCGCAGTTCATAGCCTGGCAGGCTGAGCTGCTCCAAAGCCAAGCCCAGTTAACAAGCCAGGCTGTGAGCTGTAGCGGCTGCCCCTTCCCTGAGGGCCAGAGCTGCTGGCAGAGGCACAAGGCAGGCAGCTCATGGTGTGACATCTCCAGCCAGACCCAAGAAAGGGATCATGGATCAGAGCCCTAGTTTGGCTTGCTTCACACTGCGGCATTATCTCCTCATCTTTAGCAACAGGAGTCAGCCCACAGTCAATGGCAAGGACTGGACCAGAGAAGTGTGCCTCGTTCCCCAACACTGATCTCAAAGCTGCCACCTCTGCTATATTATCTCAGTCGCTTACTTTGAATCTCTCCTTCTGACATCTTGCAGTAACTTCCATTTGTGGTTTACTGTCTCGACAGCCTTGAATCAAGGAAATGGCAACAGCAGCATTTAAATAGAGAGTCACATCCCCAATTGTTACAAATTGTTTCAATGATTTCTAAGGGAAGGAGCCAGTTCAGAAGATTAATAATATGCTACTTATTAAAATGTATGATCAGCACTTTAAAACTTACCACGGGGTAATAATTCTTTGTCAGCTGAGTGCTTTCAAGTCCTTTTAATGCTTTGGGAGAGAGTGGTTTATCTGTACAAAAAAAAAAACAACAAAAAAACCATCAATAAATTACAGTGCACAGCTTGCTTTAATCCAACAGGAAAAGTCACTGCTGCATCATGTCCAGCAAACATAACTTCATCCCTGTGAACGCAGAACTTCAATTGCAGGGTTTGTTTGCCTGCTTCAGAAAATCCAGGAGCAAGCTGAAGGCGTGTGTGCCACTGAAGGCAGCCGAGCGAGCGTCGGCAGAGGCACTGAGCAGCTTCTGCCTGCTGACTTACAGCCTTGCTCTGAAATCCCATCCAGCAGCCCCGTGCCTGGCACCGTTTGGAGCTACAGCGTGGCTTCACCTGGCCCACAAAATTTGGGTTTTAAATCTGTCTACCAGAAGAGGTGGATGCAGCATTTTGATCCTGGTGATTCACAAGGCACTTGAAGCCAACACCAATCAATATGCTGAAGCCCAGTCCCCGCGGTCATTTGTGATGCAAAAATCCTTCTCTGAACAGAGGTATATTTAAACAAAATGCTCCCACAGACCTGGAAGTCAATTCTCATCTTCCTCTGCATTTGCTAAATCCCCATGGATGTCTCCAGTGTGGCACACAGGCGCATGCCTGCACACACACATCCCTGCTCCATTTTCCTTTCCTAGAGAAGCCCATTCCGTGCCAGCAGCACAGCTTTGCCAGCTCTCCTAGCACCGTTACCCCTCTGGACTGGGACTGTCTTCCCCCCCAGACTGGGACAGGTTGGCAGCACATGGCTGCACTGCCAGCCCCAGCCACGCTGCACACCTCGTACTGAAACACCCTGTGCTGTTCCTGCCTCTCCTTTCTCCCTGCAATTGCTCACAGAAGGCAATTATTATCACACCGATAGCAGGGGAGAAGCTTCAAATTGATAAATTCAGCCCCTGGAAAGTGCAGCTTGATGGATTGTCTAATTATTGCCCTTGTAGAGTTTCCTGTCACTTCCAGACAGGAGTTCTGTGCCTTGTTTAGAGACTCAGAGGAGCTTTGCTCCACACAGCTAGTTATTTCCACCCAAAGGGCATGCCTAGGACAAAGTGGATGTACAAACACTGCAGAAAAACAAGTAACTCCATTTAGAGTGACAAGTGTGACACTTTGGAGGTGAGGAAAGCAGCTCCTGATGGCTTGCAGTGAGGGCTCCCCAGACTACAGCCCCCGTGCAGCAGTCCTGGGGTGGTAGAGGGTTAGCTGATCCATCATTTGCAATACAACCACATGTCCTGAGCAAGCAGAGACCAGGGGAATGAACCCTCCTCCCATATGTAATGGGTGCTGCAGGGAGGATCTGAAGGGAAGAGCTCTGCAGATACATCTGATGGGCTCCTACATCAGGATCAATGGGAGACTCAACCTTCGCTTCAATGAGGTGCTGTTATTTCATGAAGCTTCCATCTGATTTTCCCCATAGGACTGAAGTTTGCTCTCCTTTTTTTAAAGCATTTCTCTTCTCCACTCACTGACTTAATTAGTGATTCCTGGGTTGTGCCAGAGAAGCCTTCAACCTCTGCTGCAATGTCCTGCTCCAGCTCAGACATCATTTCCCCCAGGGAAACAGTGGGAGATGAGATATCCTAACAATGATTTTTTTCATTTCAAATTAAATAAAAAAACACCTAATTCCGAGCACTTGCTCATTAATTTTATTCTTTCCCCCTTTGCTTTTTTGCTTGCAAGTGTTGGAGTAAGGATGTCTAACAGGGGTTATACACTTCACAGGCCACTGCTGATGTCTCACAGTGTTTGAGGCCAGGGCTGATCCTGAGACATAAAACCAGAACCAAGCACACAACAGGTCTCTGTCTTGGGTAAGCCCTCAAGGCACAATAAGGAATTAAAGTTGGATTTTGTAGAAAAACCAAGTTTGCTGTCACGGGACAGGGCTCGGAAGCACAACGGGGAGAGCTGCTCGAATGGGTATGTAACACCACGGGGCTGTTAGCCAGAGGCATGCTTCGTGTCACCACCACTCCACATCTGGTTAAAATCATGGCGCAGAAAATGTTAAGGGCACTCAAGGCAAAGCTCAATAAAGGCAGACATCATCAGATGGCTCGTCCCCTCCTTCCTTTCTCGAGAGCGCAGGAGAAGATGCATCGAGGGGAAAATGTGCTGTGTGAAATCAGCCGTCACTATGGACACAAAAGCAGGGGACTGTTCCCTGTGGCCACACAGTTTTTGTTGGTTTCCTCATTGCGACCGTGAGCATCCACTCCACCACTGCCAGAAACAGCAGGACCAAACGTAAATACACTGCCTGCCTGAGGCCTCTAACAAAAACCTAATTCTGTGCTCAGACACTGGAATGACCCCGCAGCTCCCCAGGACAAAGGGGACCCACGCAGCCATCTCCAGCCTCATCCTCCGGCAACATCCCCGGTCCCACGCTGCTGGGGCTCAGGGGGGGCACCAAAAAGGCACAATGTGCTGGGGAAGAGGGCGAAGCAGCTCTCAAATAACTCGGGCGAAAGACGAGGCTTTCCCCTTCGGCCTCATTCATCCTTCCATTAGCCCTGCTGCTTTAAGGACACAAACGGTTCTTAATATAATAGCAGCACTTTCCCAAAGGCAGAAGGCTCTGCTGCATTATACCGCTGTCATTCCATCGGCCCTTGAAAGCAATTTGCTTACCGGTGGATTTGATTTCTCTGACGTAGTTGCTTGGGAACCAGCCTGTTTTTCCATTCAAGGTCCCTTCCCACCAGCCCCCTTCTTCAACCCGGGTGACATAAATAATGTCTCCTTTGTTAACGGAGAGTTCATCCTCATTGGTCTGCTTAAAATTGAACCTGGCCTTTACCACCAGCTGATGACTTCCATTCTCAGTCATCTCCTAAGGAAAGAAACATGGCAAAATATCAGTAAATAATCCAGAAAAGCAGAAGTCACTAGGACAAGCCATTGTTCTTCTTTGTTGTGACAGCTGTTTTTTCAGTACTGCTCTTTATAACAAGCAATAATGTTTTCTTTTGTGCAAGCACTCCTGACAGCGGACCATAAGGTCCCTCCCAAGCATTAACTTAGTTTCACAGTGCAACGGATGGCAGATAAGAATCGCTCTCCTCGTGTCACAGAGAGGAGCACCACAGTTTGGAGAAGCCATGAGACTCTCCCCAGCCAGGGCAGCAAAGCCGTGATGGACATCAGGGGAGAAAAAGCCCCTCTGGCATGTTCAACCCAGGGATACCACTCTTACCCCTCTATCCCTGCAGCCATCAAACCCTCAAAGAGATGTTCACTAAAGCATACCACAGGCTTGGATTGCCTCCTTAATGCCCTCGCCGACTGTGAAGCTGTGCTGTTGGAGTCAGTGTGGGGACCTCCAGCTGCAGAGCTAAGAGATGATAGTTGTGAACATGGCCCTTTTGATGGCTGATCTGCTGAAGCAAAAACAACATCTGAGTTTTACCCAACTGTCCACCATCCCTCTGCATCACAGCAGAGTAAAGCCTGTAAAGACAACAACTGAAAGAGCAGCTATGGGAGCAAGAAGGCAAGTGCACTGCATCTCCTAGTCAGCATGAAGATGGTTTTGCTGGGCTGAGCTAACCCTTCCAGATGGAACAAATAGAATTGTATCCCAAGGCACTCCTAGGTTATGCCAGCTCTGCAGCCACACATCCAATCACAGCATTTTTTTTAAATTCCACTTAAAATTCTAGAAAAATAGAATAATACTCATCCCAATCCTGCCCAGCTGGGAACATTTCTGGGACCCAAGTAAGCACTGCTGAAGGTGTGTCAAAGTTTAGCTCGCGAGTGAGCGCTCTTAGGTGACCTCTGCAGCTGCTTCCCCATCGAGTGAGGAAGAATGCTGAACAGCTGGTCAACACAATCACTTCTCTATTTAGATAAGTCCTTCTGGGTTCATTATACAACTGAAAGAGGCTAGGCACAATTTGATTACTGTTTGTGGACTGTTGCCATTACCGTGTGAGAGAGGGATTCAGACTGCGCTGCGGAAGGACAAGAGTGTCAACCCCAGAAGACTGGCAGCCACAGCTCAGACCCTCCCAGCAGCTCTTGGACTTGAGCTTCAAGCATGTGAAGGAGGCATCATTTTATTAACTAGTCTCTGGGCTTGTTTCCATGCTGGAAATAATGCTGCTGCTCTGACGCATGTCTGTTTTTCATGATTAGTGATTTGTTTCTATATTGATACCAAAAAAACTTGCCAGAGGGTAAAAAGCTCCATGGTCACAACTGGTAAAAAGTTCCCTGGTCACAACTGCCCTGTGCTGAGACTGAGTCAGTGGCCTCATCACCAAGAGCAATCCCAGCTCCTGCAGGACCTGGCAGTGCTCAGCCTCAGAATACTGCCTGGATGCTGCAGAGCAGTAAATACATGAGATTCGAGCCATCCAGTAATTCCCAGTACTTCTCTGCTACTGTACCCTCTTACCACACCATGGGACAACACTCAGATCACCTCCTTTCTATGTGCCATGGTGCTCAAATGAAGCAACACCAGACATTATCATTTCAATAAACTCTGAAGTACTTTAGAGATTTGCCTTCTAGCTACTTTTCAAGTTTAAGAACTTTTCTGTATCCCAGAGCTGTTGTTTCCCACCTGCAGTGTGGACCCAGCATGCCCACAGACCTCAAAAGGAGGACAGAGAAGAGCAGTTTGCAATCTGCAGGTGTCACTTTGCTGGGTGTACAAGTGCCCTGGATAACGTTTGGAATCCCTTCTTTGAAAACACCTCAAGAGGAGAGGGTGATCAAGCCACCAAATGTGCCCAGGAAACAGAAAACACAAAGGTTGCTGTTCCCCCATTCTCCTGCAGGCTGAATGTCAACATGGAAAAATCATTCCAGAGGGGAAGTTTGGTGGGAGTTACAGGAACTCAGCTGGGCTTTTATTCTCCCCAGAGGATTTTTGTTTCAATAGGAAAACACTTCATCCTTAGGCTGGACCTGGAGTAACACAAACTGAGCTCTTGAAAAATGGATTTGCTTTGTCTTTCTTCAACCCACTGTACAATGGGGACCAGGTCCATGATTACGACTTCCAGGCACCACTGCCTTACAAACCCCCAGCTTACCATACCATACCATACCATACCATACCATACCATACCATACCATACCATACCATACCATACCATACCATACCATA